>WAAG01053592.1:0-38791 GCA_013390105.1 Tichodroma muraria | reverse complement strand
GGGCAGGGGGGACCGAGGTGTCTCGGAGGAGCAGCAGCGTCCCCAGCGTGCAGACACCCTCCACTCCCACGGAGTACAAGTCATCCCGTGTTTCTGCCTGCGCTACACTGATGTGCCTGCGTGATAACTGCGGGGCCGGGGAAGGAATGTGTGCTCACTCAGGAGAGATGCTTGCTGTGCACAGCTGTTGGGAAATCCCGAGGAATCATCCGCAGACCAGGCGAAGCTCCCAGCGACGCAGCTTACAGCAGTTTCGGTTCGCTCCTGCCACCACACCCTGACTCCCAATTATGTTCTCCAGTCCTAGGAATGAAATCCGGTGATTCCTTCCTGTACACAATAACTTTATTCGAGCTTTTACCTATTCTGAGCTTCGTTTCTGTGTGTTTTGGGCCAGAGGGAGGCCCAGTGTCAGGCAGGGCAGGCGCCATGTCTGGGTCCAGCTGCAGCTCGGCCAGCGGCGAGTTCTTTGTCTTGGGGTAAATCACCTAGGGAAGCCTGTCCACACCCGACTCCAGCCTGCTGGAGAGATCACTGGAATGCTTCTGACTTTCACAGCATGGATAAGGAACATCCAAGGAGGCAAAGAAAAGAGGAGACATCTTTTCAACAGAAATAAGAGCAATAAAATGATGAGTAAATCCATGAATACTGGGATAAGTCAGCCCTTAAGTAAATGGGATAATTTACCTGCCATAACAATAGCTATTCCAATCCACAATCCTGACACTGAGAGAGGATTTCAGCAAGAGTTTGAACTCACTTTTCCCTGGTGAAGGAGATCTGGAGAATTTCTTACAAGGAAGAGTTGGGTTCAGAAAGCCATGGAATGCCTGTCCCTTGCTCCATGGCCATTGGAAAGGGGCTCCCTAGGGAGAAGGCCAGTGCTCTGGAGCTTCAGCAAAATATCTCATGAAAAGAAGCTCAGCCTGAATTTTGATTACAAAAGTGTGAAAAGACTCTTACTTTTTATTTTCCTTGCTTAGTTGAGATTTGGAAACATTACTGATAGAAAGCCTTTAGTTTGTACCAAATCCAGCTACTCCAGCCCAGGTGGAACTGCACAGGGCAGTGACTGCTCTGCAGCTCTATCAGCAATTCTGTCTTTGTGTGTCCCAGAACAGCAATCCCAAAGCTCTGATTAAAATGCAACATGTATTGACAGAGGAATTGGCCATAGGATGTTTCCACTCCCATCCACTGTTTCAAAACCACCCCTTCCCAGCAACAATTACAATCCATAATGAGGAGAAGTGCAGAAATTATCTTTCACTAAACAACAGGAAATATTTAAAGTACTTTTACCTTCCTTTACACTCTCCACATAATGAAACAAATCCTTTGCGAATTACTGGAGAGCCACAATCATGTATGAAGAACCTTTCATCCATGTCCATTAAGAGATCCCTCCTTGGTCTCACTTGTCTCACAGCAGAGTGTTTCAGATTTGTCATTTTGCCAGTGGAGTGATTTAAAGGTTAATCTCTGCGTCTCTGATCTTTTCAGAGTTCTTACATCATTCTTCATACATCATTCGAAAAGCAAACTTAGTATTTCTTCTTCCTTTTTCATCTTACATATTCCAACCTCAGCACCTTGCATGAAAACTGCTTATCCAACTCAAAATAAAATGAAAATAAATTAATGAGAGATAAAGACCTCTTTGATGCAATAACCTTTAATGATTTCTTCCTGGTATGTAATTTAGGACAGTGTTTTTCCTGGCTTAATGCTGTAAGTTTGCATCATAAACAAAAAGCTGATGATTCATAAAACATTATTGCTAATGTATTTTTGAAATTAGCAAGAGACATGTAAAGTATCTTCCTTGTCTACCAAGCTTCTTGAAAGGAAACTTCCCTTTGAGAAATTATTCTTGGCACCAATGGCTGGAGTAGCCAGCCTTATGGGAAGAAGAAGCAGCGGTGACACCCACTGTGGAAGGTATAAATAGGGATTGGCGGCCACAGGCAGCTTGCAGTCTGATTTCGTATCAAGCTGTGCATCTTGCTTTGGGCTTCTGCTTGCATTTCCAACCGCTGTCGCCATGAGTTGCAACATTAAGGAGACTATTACTGTGTCTAGCAAAGGCAGGAGCAGCGGTGGCAGCTGTATCATTGGTGGTGGTGGTGGAGCACGGATTTCTTCCTTTGGCATAGGCAGTGGCAGAAGTTTTTCTGGAAGGAGTTACTGCGGTGGAGTGAATTATGGAGGGGGACTGAGTGTTGGTAGCTTGGCTGGTGGGAGCTATGGAGGTGGCAACTGCTATGGCAACGGCCTCGGGTTTGGCCTCGGAGGCGGTGTGGTTGTTGGGGGTCTTGGTGGCGACTGCTTGCTTTCATCCTGCGATGAGAAGGTCACCATGCAAAACCTCAATGACCGCCTGGCCTCCTACCTGGACAAGGTGAAGTGCTTGGAGAAGGAGAATGCTGAGCTGGAGTGCAGGATCAGAGAGTGGTACGCAACACAGGGCCTCTCCTGTGAGCCCCGTGACTACAGCTGCTACTACAAAGAGATTGAAGACCTTCAGAACCAGGTAACCCCTCCTTGGGTTGTTCCTCCCCTTTAGGAAGCTTACTGCTGAGTTTCTGGGTTGTTCCTCCCCTTTTGAAAGCTTATTCCTGAATTTGTGTTTAGAACCTACTGCAGTTTTTGTAGGGAACTTTGGTGCTTCTGAATGTCTTTGCAAACAGAAATTTTGGCAAATTCCCCTGTGACACTGCTGAGTGTGGGGACACATTAAGGATGGGTGCTGCAAGGTGGTATGGGTGGGAGAACGCTCTGAAAGATGAAAAGGATGCTTTGGTACATTGTATTTGACTGTACAATTGTAAATGTAATATTACAAATGTACTCTGAGGAAATGTAGTGGTGTCAGCCCCACAGGAAGAGCAAAGCAAACTATGGCACAATTAAAAACAGACACTTTGGATGCTTTATCAAATGAAACATTATAAATCTCTAGGTGAGGAAAGCTGCAAATTGAAACTGATTGTCACAGCGACAGAAACAGCCTGATATTAATAAGTCCACAATGAAAGTTATGGCTGATCCTAAAGCTTACAGACATCTTCCCACCATGTCCCCTGAAGGTCCTGAAGTTTGAAGCCCAGAACATGCCATCTTGAATGTCAGTTGAGATTTAGTATCTTAAGGAAAGTTCCTTAGGTTTATTTTTTAAAGCATCTTTGGAACTTGCCTTCAGATCTTGAAACTGGGAAGTCCCATCCCACAACTCTTTAATTCCAAGCTCTATGTGCTTGATCTCCTTTCTCCTGTGAGTAAAGGAGGCAGAACCACCTCCTGCAACTTCTCTGCTAAAGGGACAAGGTTACTTATGTAAGAAAGTAACAGAAAAAAAGAAATGTGAAGAGTAACTACCTAAAGGCAAGGCAGAAAGACCTATAGAAAAGAACTGGAGACAGGAGGCATCTCTCATGGCTTGCTGTTTTCCAGATTGTCTGCGCAACCATTGATAACAACAAGATCATCCTGGACATTGATAACAGCAGGATGGCTGCGGACGACTTCCGTGTGAAGTGAGTGCCCCTCTGCTGCCTCCCCCCTGCTTCCTTCCACCTCCTGGGAGGCTCAGAGCACTAATTACAGAGGCTCCAGACACGTCTCCCCACACCACTGTGGTAGGGTAGAATGATGAAAGGCATTTTGCTCCTGGTCACCAGCGCTCCCTTAATTAGTGTTTTTGGGTAAAACATTTAGCAACGGCGTTTGTGGTGAGGCTGGGGACGGGCACCTCAGGGAGTGGCCCATTTTCACTCCAGACCAGTGCAGGTAGGATCAACAAAGCAGAAATGCAGCTGAATAAGTGATACCAAATATACAGTGAGCAGGGAAAAAAACGTGAGGAGGAAAAGCTTTCACATAACAGACATGAAATGGTGCAGAAATCCAAGATACGGTGCATTCACCTTCGACAGCAAAACGCAGGTCAAAGCATGGAGCTGGGGGAGGAGATCCTGGCACAAACAGAACCCCTGTGGGACGTCCCCATCCTGAATCTGTGCTTTCTGACACAACCCAGGTACGAGACGGAGCTGGCCCTGCGCCAGAGCGTGGAGGCCGACATCAACGGGCTGCGCCAGGTGCTGGACCAGCTGACGCTGTGCAGGTCTGACCTGGAGGCGCAGCTGGAGTCGCTGCGGGAGGAGCTCTGCTGCCTGAAGAAGAACCATGAGGAGGTAGGTCCTGCCCGGACACTACAAGCGTTATGGCCCTGGAAGAAAACTTTACCACTGTGCTCAGAATTTAAAAGATTATCCACTTTCAGGCCACAACTTTCCCACCAAGCTTTCTGGGGCTCAGACCGCTCTGCCTCAGAAGGGAAGGGAGCTCTGGCAGGGGCACTGCTGGTCCTGGGGCTGTGCTCACACTGGGAGTGCCAGAGAGGGGAAAGCTGCTGCTGACTCCAGTGGATGAAGAAAGAAATTAGCCAACAGATTTGTTGGGAAAACACTTGCAGCGTCCTCCGGTGCCTTTCACAGCCACAGCAGGGAGGAAAGTCTCGCAGGGAGGGCAGTTCTTGGCCACTGAGCTTTGCTCTCCTGTGCTGCCTTCCAAAAGCCAGTATGATCAATCTGGGATTTATTTCCAGGAGATGAGTTGCCTGAGGAAACAATCGACTGGAGACGTGAGTGTGGAGGTCAATGCCTGCCCTGGACCAGATCTCAGGCAAATCTTGGAGGATTTGAGATGCCAGTATGAAACACTGATAGCGCGCAACCGCAAGGAAGTCGAGGATTGGTACGAGTGCAAGGTAAGCTACACACTTTTACTGCAAACCAGACTGATACAGTCCCGGGCCCAGGAGCCTTTCAGAGGCCAGACATGGAGACAATAAGAAGTTCTTCCTTCCCAGTGAAGCCCAAGAGCAGCACTCATTATACCCTGTGTTCCACAGAGCCACAGGCCTGTCTGACCAGTTTGTTATGTCCCATCTGGAACAGCAGCATTTGCCACAAGGCCTTGTGGTGTGTTGTTGGAACAGAGATATTCCACATTTGGATTAAAGAGATTTAATAGCCATGAGGTTAATGGGATTTGTAAAATGAATAAGCAGGGGAGCCAGTAGGGAACACCCTGTGCACAGAGAACCTGCCCTGCTCCCTGTTTCTTTCTGCTGAACACTCACCGTGTTCTGCTCCTGTAAAGCAAGTCCAGCGTACCCAGATATCCCCTGAAGCTCTTTATCCTGGATTGGTGATTTCAGATTGAGGAGGTGAATCGGGAGGTTATTACAAGTGGTCAGGAGGTGGAGACGTGCAACAACCAGGTGACCGAACTGAGACGCCAATTGCAAGCCCTGGAAATCGATCTGCAAGCTCAGCTCAGCCAGGTGGGTGATGAGCTGACTCTCAGCTCCAACTGGTCACTGCTGGGTTTCTTAGTGTGAACAGCCAGACCCAGCAACCAGCACAATGGCAGTGAATGGCTCGTTCATTTTTGGATTGGAGGGTGACACTTAACCGATTGCTGTTTTTCTGCTTATCAGAGAAATAACTTGGAATCATCTCTGGCTGAAACTGAGTGCCAGTACAACACCCTCCTCGGTGAGCTACAGAACCAGATCACGTGCGTGGAGCAGCAGTTGGCTGAAATAAGAGCAGAAATAGAGTGCCAGAACCAAGAGTACAAGATCCTGCTGGACGTTAAGTGCCGCCTGGAGCAGGAGATCCAGACCTATCGGTGCTTGTTGGAAGGAGGACAGCAGGACCTCATGTAAGTACCTCTCTAGATCCACTAGAGAATAAATGAAAATGTCAAGGATCTGTATTACAGATTGGGTTTCCAACCTGATCTTCAGTCCTTCTTAAGGCTTTATCTGAGATGAAAAATTGCCTCATGAACAACTTCCTTGTGATGAACATTCCAATCAGAACTAAATGTCAGTCCTTGGGATCTGCAAAGCAGAAGTCCAAATCTGTTAACTGCTGGTGACAACACTGTCACTTCTGGCACTACATCAGCATTGGTGACAGTCCCTTTTTTATAGTGGGTAAGAACTGTCCATGCCAAGGGGGAGCACAAATGCAAAGCAACTCTGAAAGTGAAATAAAATGTAATGTAAAATACTGTAACGCCTATAAAGGCCATAGTTTGAGACTTTGTGTCATGTAGTCAGTCAGCAGTGACATGTAAAGTTCTAAAGTTCCCTATTTCTCCCACCAAATTTATGCCACTAGTCATGGAGGAGGAATCGGAACTGGTGGAGGGGTGATTAGGACGAGCCACACCTACACAACAACTTCAGCTGCCCACTGCCAGCCCCAGGTCCCACCCTGCAAGACCGGAGACATACAAGGTAAGGGCTGCGTTTCCACAAAAGGAAAACTGGCTTTGTTCATTTCCTTGTGCACTAAGGCCTGGAGACAGCACATTCCTAGGACGTGTCATAGGCATTCTCTCAGAGACACTGTGCTACAGGGGGGATCTGTTACAGTGGTGGTGTCACTGAGAAATGGGTTTAAAGAGAGCTTGGACTGAACACGGGGTGCAGGAAGCAAATGGGTGACAGAAAGGAGCAGCAGAGTGCAGAGAAGGCCAGGGAAATAAAGCATTATGGGAAGATCTGGAACAAGAAGTAAAGAAGACAACAGCCAAAGCTTAGCAAAAGAGTCTGGAAAGAATGAAAAGAAGAGTAAACCTATAACTTCACAAGTGAAAATTCCCATTAAAGCAAATTAATTAGGGATTTTCTGGAGCTTCCTGGGTTGCTGCCAGCTGCACCAGCTTAGCAGTGCATTCCAGAAACAAGAGCACCACCAAGATCCGATTTCTGTTATGTGAAGGATTTTACTTGTGTTCCAATCAAATAATGCTGCTGTGTTTTCTCTCCAGTGACCTGCAGGAGAATTTGTGATTAAGGAGAAACGGACTGGAAGGTGACAGGGAAACCCACAGACAATCCGAGAACAGTCCGTGTTCACTGCACCCTCTGTGCAGAGAAAGTAGAAGTAACTCAGCGACGCTTGGCCACGTAGCTAAAGGGGGTGTCAGGAGCCACCTCCTCTGTTCTGCTCTTCTGTTCTGCAATGCTGTAACCTCTAGAAGTTACCTGAGTTAGTCAGGTCACTTATGTACCTGCTGGTGAAAAATGTTTCTAATAAAACTGCTTCTGCCTAATGCAATCAAGAACCTGTGTCTGAAACTGAGTTCCTTTTGAACACCAGGTGCTGATCCATGAACAAGGGGCACCTAAACTGGACAGGACCATCCTGCACTGGGAGCAAAGCTGCTTTGCCAGCAGGCGAGAGTGGCCTCGCTGATCTGGCAGGTCTTGTCCAGCTCCTCCCTGTTGTCACAGCCTGAGGCAGATGTTGCCCATTCCTGTGTGGCACTGGAGGAGTCAGACAGGCCAGCAGAGCTGGAGCTCATCAGTGAAAGAACTGTGACAGAAATATCCAAGGCTCAGGCAGGTGTGTATCCACACACAGGTACCCCTCGAGCAGCCATCTCTGGTGCACATCTCCAGCTGCTCTCCAGATGTGTCAGGTGTTAAACTGGGAGATGTGCTGCTGCTGGGGAGCATGATGTCTGTCACACACATCTCAGCGGGTGTCTCCTGGCCCGGCCTGTCTCCTGGACTTGTGCAGTGTGAGCATGTCCAAGTGCTGCCCCTCGGCAGAGCAGACCCACCTCCTCTGTGTCAAACCGGGGAGGGGGACTCTGTGAGGACAGTGCCCCTTCTCCCAGGTGCCTGTCAGCGGAGCAGCAGGTGCTGAGATGGCAGACGTTCTCAGCAACCTCCTCTGCTTTTCAGACAGATGGTTGGATATCCACAGCAGTGCAGAGACACCCACCCGCAGGACAGAAAGTGCTGATGGACTGGAAGCCGTTTTTGTACCTTATGTGACACAGTACAAAGATTTCTCACACCTAAATACGTGTCAAATCTTTTAGACTCCTTTGCTGAGAAATTAAAAAACATTTGAAACATGAAGGCAAATTCATTTCCCCAAGCCCCGCTCCTGACTGTGCCACACGCGTGCAGAAGAGCATTTCTGCGTCCGCTCTGGCCGGTTCTTGCGCTGCAATAAACCGGGAGCCGGGAAGGGGCAAAGGGAGGGCGGAATTTTGGCTGCGAGGAAGCGGAGAAGGGACAAGAGTGATCCCTGGCGGCCGGGAGGCGGCGGGGACGGGCGCTCCCGGGCGGCCGCGCCGGGACCAGAGATGCTCATCCCGACAGCGGGGAGGAACCGGGGGCTCCTGCCGGCAGCACTGCACCTTCGTGGGGCCGGGCCAGCGTCTCCTCCTGCTCTTCCCAGACTCGAATTTTTCCCGGCAGCTGCCCAAACCCTTGAACAAAGCCCCGGAGATGCTGCTCGCTCCTCCCAGCAGAACAGCGTGAATCGGATCCTCCGTGAGCAAGAGGCTCATCGAAACTAAAAACCTGGGAATTTGGCATCTGACTTTTCACCTTCTGCTCCGTCGGCACTGCCCCTCTTGTACCACAGAACGAAATAGAAATCTGAAGGACCTGTGACAATATTTACACTGGGTTGGGTTTGGTTGTTTTTCCCAGTGGAAAGAGAAATTTAAAATACCTATACTGTGTTGGTTTTGTTTTGTTTTATTTTATTTTGTTTTCCCCAGAGGACAGAGACATTGAACATGCCTAAGAATACAGGGCAAAACTGGCCAATCCAAAAAATGTCCAGTTTGGACTGAGTCTGAAGCAGAGGTTTGCTTTAGCACTGTATTTCTGTATTTAAAGTAAATTTAAGAGCAAATTTTTGCTTTAAATAAAAATTTAAGAGCAGCTGGAATAATTAGTAATCCTGACTGACGTGCAAATGCTTCTTGTGCTGAAGAACAAGGAAATGGAGAAAGTGCCTGGGAAATCCTGGCACTTCCCAGCTCTCCCCATCAGGTGTCAGCTGCTCCCAGATGGCAGATCCAAAGGAAACACTGATTGTCAGTGTCTTGGTCCCCAGCCCTGTCCTGGCCCCGGCCTGCCCGGTCCCTGCTCTGCCCCAGGTGTGCTAGAATGATGAACACTGTGTTACCTGAGACCAAGGTCTGAGACTCCTCAAAGCGGAGCTTACATTTTCCTTAGCGGCCCAGAGACGCTGAGTTAATGGAGAGCTAATCCTGACTGTGGCTAAGTGGAAGCAGCTGCTGTTAACCTATCCAACAGAAGTACAATAACATGTGACTAAAATGATATAAAAATGCATTGATCCATAATCTGCAGCAATTTCAGCCCTGCCCAGCCCCCCTGCCCTGCAGCGGGGTGGGCAGCGCTCCCTCAGTGCCATCGAGCCCTGCGCCCACCACGCCGAGGGATCCCGACACATTCTACGGTTCACCACACGGGATATCTGCAGATCATTCGGAGATGCAGGATGAACGATCCCCGGCGCTGCAGGTGCTCTCTAGAGGGCACTCGGCTCCCACCGAGCCGCCGAAGGGCGCCCGCGGCAGAGGCGAGCGGCGAAGCCAGCGCTGGGGCTTGGCTCACCCGCCCGCAGCAGCGCCAGCCGGGTGAAGCGGTGCCTGCGGGGTGCGCTGGGGACACCCCGGTGCCGCAAAACGGAACGCGCTACCAGCCCCGGCAGCCTTCTCCGGCTCCGCCGCTATTTAATGGTCACACTCGTAGCGAGGCTGCTGTGACCCGGTTCCGCGTGTGACTTCAGGGACGGTGCAGGTGTCCCCCTGCCTCCCGCAGATCGCAGGTGTTCTCCCGTGCGGGGGTGCGTGGGACGGGCGCCAGACTGAAACTCACTCACCAGTTTGCTAATAGCTGTTTGTTTTCCAAACGGCAATGGAGTATTTTGCATTGTGTTGTTAGGTGGGAGCACAGTGAAAGCCGGGGTCTCCTCAGAGGTGGTAAATGTGCGGTAATGACCCTTTGCTAATGAGGGTCTTGCCGATGGAGCAGCAGCTGAGACCCCAGAGACACAGCTGGGCCAGGGGCTGTTTAGACCCACAGTGAAGCAGTTCCAAACCAAAGGGTTTGTGCTCTGAAAGTCTCTTAGGGCTCTGACTCACCTAATTACTGCTCCTATCACAACCACCATCGCTCTGTTGGGTGGTGGAGCTTTTGAAGGTGCTCTTTAATGTTTCATCACTACTCGCCTCTGCAATAGCAAATGAGTAACAGATCAGGTAGAACGTAGGCAGGAATTACGCTTTTCCTAAGGGAGGGATGTTTGCTGGACTGGACACTCCTGACTGTCCTTCCCTGGAGGGCAGCAGGTCACCTGTCCATGCCAAATTCAGCTTTAACTGACTGGTGGGTGAACGTGCTCCCTTAGGAACCATTGGACACAACGTGGACAGATTCCAGGGATATTCCCTGTGACCACACACCTTGGGGTGTGGGTGGACGTCAGGATTACACCCTGTCTTGCAGAATAGTTCAGGAGAGGCGGGGACGTTCTCACTTCAAAACAGATACTTTAAAATCCTTCACTTAAAAAAAGCCTAAATGGTTTTTGGCATAAGGGAATCACAGAATCATTTAGGTTGGAAAATCTCCCTAAGATCCTCGAGTCAGGCCCTTCACCCAGTACTGCCAAGGCCACCACTTGCAGATGATTTTCACAGACTATCACTGAAATCCAAAACAATACTGTGTGTTTTGGGTTGTGGGAAAGAACCCGAGCACACCGGTTAGGAGCCCCGTGCTTGGAGAAGAATAAGGTGCCATCTTTTGACAGAATTATTTCTAATTACAAAAATGCATTTATAGAAAATCACACTTTTCACTGTAAATTGTTGGAACTGACAGCATTTTCAGCCTCAAATGTTTCTGGATGGAACTGTTGCCAGGCACCCACAGCTGTGTTAGTGGGGGGGACAAAAGTTTCCAAACATATTGTGCCCTCACTACAGAGTAAACAATTATGAATTGTTGGGTAGGAACTACTTTTTGCTTAGAACTCTTAGTTAATCCACTATTAAAATAATAAACATGATTAAGCTCTAATACATTACAACTGATCTAAATCAGATTTTTCCATTTTCAAACATCTAGCTTTTTATTCGATAAGCAAAAGATCCTCATCATTTAATTTTAATGGAGAAGAGAACAGCTTCATACTGAGTGAGCATTCCTGTGAGCAGCTGAAGCTCACAGGAATGAAGAGCAGAGTACAAAGAAGAATGATGTTCACCTTCCAACACAGTCACACTGCACTGCCTGGCTTTCTTTTCTACTATGGAGAAATCCTATAGGATTGTCTGGTGTTAATAAAACTGCCTGATGATATAATGGGAGTTATTTTATAACATATAATTATGAGAATGAGTCATGTTCCCCAGGTAAATATTTCATAGTTCTTCTCTGTGTAGCAACATACAAGAATTGAGTTTTCCATCAAGACCTGACCAGAAGCAGGAAGGATGGAAAAGGATCCCAGTGAAGCACCAAAAAGGGGGACAACAGTCCAGTTGTGATCCCACAAATGTGCTCAGCAGCCTCAGCGTTTCTCCCAAGCACAACAGTGTGGGGAGGGTGTGGATGTGGAGCTGGGAAAGGTGGTCCTGGGGCTGAGAGGAGCCAGCATGTGCTCACCCACACCCCAGCCTGAGCTATGCCCCAGCCCCTTCCTGCTGCCACACTCCCCAAGGAAAAGGGTTTCACTCTCCCACAGCCTCTGCTTCAGCCAACTCACATCTGAGCTGTTCAGAGCACATGGGAACCCTGCCATTGAAATGCTGAGTGAGTTCCTGTCCATCCTGGGAGAATTCTCCCGCCGGTGCTGGGTGAGCTGTTCAGGCTTAAATAGTCCATCCTCCTCTTCAGGCAGGAGCTCGTAACAGTTTCATCACAGGAAAAGGGAGAGGCCTCATAGCAAACAACTGTGCAGCCACCTGCCTCCTCCTCCTCCTTCTCCTCCACACCCCCAAACCCCCATCCCAGTTTGGCTCTGCCCAGTTTTTGGCTCTGCTGCAGTGAGCAGCACCAGCCCCAGATTCTGTAACATTTCACTGTCCCGTTCCACAGGTACCGCTGGGGATCCTTCCAGGTCCTGAAGTTTATTGCAATCACTTTTATGTGGAGGTTTCCCAGCCCTCCAGCTGCACTTCAGCAGCATCTCTGGATTTTGCTGGAAACATTATCTAAGATCACCCAGGAAGCTCAGTGTGTTGCAAGGGCCTGGGCAATACCATGAGACAGAACTGCAGAGAAAATTACCACCTCATAAAGCAGCTTCCACCTTACAGCAGCTCTGAAATAAAACATTCCTTTCAGGAACCATTTGTTCTGTGACTTCCATCTCTGATCCTGGCCAGGATTTCCAGACATGATGAATCTGTCAGACTTCTTCAGTTTTAAGGAGCTAAGTTTTATTCTTACAGTACATTGCCTGCACAAGTTCTAGGGGGAAAGTGGCATTAAATCTTCCTTTTATGTATTAAAAATGAAGCTATGAAATTGCACACAAGTATCCTCACAGATATTCAAACCATCCAAAAATGTTATTCTGTTAAGGGAAGACAGGAAGGTTGGTCTTCCAAAAAGGAATGACTCATACAGAAGATGTAATAAACATCTTTCCAGGAAAAAAAAACAAAACCAAAACCCAACAAAACCTTTCTGCAGAATTATACAGGACATCGATTTGTTTCCATGTCTCTCCATCAGGGGTGTCAAAACACGGTTAAATGGGACATAACCCAGCTGCTCCTTGTGCCAAAGTAGCTGGAAGTATGGAAGAGAATTCCATTCACTTTGGGAGAAAAGGATTTTTCACTGTAGAAAATTCTCCCCCAGACTCCACTGAGAGTTGTGGTGAGCCATTTAAATTCCTACAATGCAGGGGAGGCCTTGCTCCCTCGGATGCTGCAGAGATGAAGTGGAGCAGCAGGTGGAACGTGAGGCATGTCCTCTGCGTGGGCCAGGGTGTGCTGGGAGGGGCCTCTTCCAAAAGCTGTTTCCAAAAACAGTTGCTGTAACAAACAAAACTTAATTAGCAACAACCACCACCACAAAGGCCAAGTGAGAAAACAGTAATATCCCAAATCAATACAGGAAATTGGGCATCACATGAGTTCCACCTACAGGGTGACACAGGTGGATTCCCAGACTGGGATTTGCTAAGGATCAAGTACCTGGGCATATCCCAGACTGGGATTTGCTAAGGATCAAGTACCTGGGCAGGAGTAAAGGGGTGAGAGGTCCCCAGGGAAGAAATGTCACAGTCTGAGGCTCAGGGTGCTGTGAGGGCTCACAGGGCAGATGTGCAGCTGAACTATCCACTGCTTTGGGCAAAGATACAATCTTAAAAGAAGAAAGTGGAAGACAGCAAATATTTCCTACTTTTGGTCATGCTGTGTGAATGAAATGTGAATGGAAAACAAATCTGAAGGAAAAATGCTGTTTTGATATAGTTTATTGACCTAATCCCCAAACCAGAAACTTTACTTTTCTTCTCCAAGTATTGTATTTGTGCTGCATAGGGAAAACATCCTGATAAAATTCTGAATCCCCTTCAGGAACATAACCAGTGATACTCCCAGGCATCTCAGGAGAGACCAGCCTCAAGCCTCAAAGCCTTCCCAGGTCTCTCAACCATCCTGTATCTGCATTTGGCCCAAGCATGTGAAGGGTTTTTCCCTGTGACAACCTGCCACACTTCCTTCCCTCAGCCTGAGACAGAGCAGTTCTGCAGTTGTTGTGATACCATTTTCCATAATTAATTTGTTATTTATAAAACACAATTACAGAGGTGTGACTGAAATAATTGCTGACGTGATATTTGTTCATTGAGTTTTTATGAGGTATTACAAAGAAGTCAGAGTGGTTCTCTGTCCTATAACGTGCATCCTGCAGTAGGCATAAAGCAAAAAAGGGTTACAAAGGAGCATACAGCATAGGATAATGATAAACCTATGAAAATATCAGTTAGCCATAAAAAAACCCAGCCAGAATTCCTTTGCAAATATCTGAGCATTAGAAGAGAGACAGGAACATCCATTGCTGTTCTGTACTGTGGCAGCATGTTGTTGTGCTGAGAGGGTTGTGACCAGGACGAGGTGAGTGGGACGAGTTTGTTTCGGATGACTGTAAGCCAGTTCACTAGATCTCAACAGAGATCTCCCTAATTCAGAGCCACCCAACAGAAATTACATGTTTTGTGTTAATAAACAAACGGTCACAAACACTTAGAGGAAGGGTTAAGCTTCCTGCCACTGCCAAGCATCTCCCTTTGGCAAATTAGGGCTTGCAACCACACATGGAAAGTGGGTGCTCCCTTCCACTGTGACACCCACTGTCCCAGGTATAAATGCAGAGGAGGCCAGCTGGAACTTGGAGCTATGATTCCAGAACAACTGTAAGACCAGCTTTGACTTTTCATCTGAGCTATTTGCTGCTGCCACTATGAGCTGTGGCTCCAAGCAGCCCCTGAAGAGCTGCCTGCGGGGCAGCAGTGGTGGAGGGGGTGGAGGGGGCAGCTCGCATTCCTCGGCCTCCTCGAGGACAGTCACCTCCAGGACAAGTGGTGGTGGCAGGTTTTCTGGCAGCAGTTGTGGCGGAGGAAGCTCCCGGAGCAGCTCTGGTGGGGGAGGTGGCGGTTACGGCAGGCGCGGTAGCTATGGAGGAGGAATGAGCAGCAGCAGCTGTGGAGGAAGACTGGGTGGTGGGTGTTATGGAGGGGCAATGGGCCACAGCAGCATGGGAACGGGCTTCAGGTCAGGCGGGAGCGGCTTTGGGGGCGGTTATGGAGGAGGCTTTGGTGGAGGTGGTGCTGGTTTCAGTGGTGGCAGCTTTGGCAGTGGTGGCTTTCATGGAGGGAACGTGGGAATTCTCTCCTACGATGAGAAGCTGACCATGCAGAGCCTTAATGAACGCCTGGCTTCCTACATGGACACAGTCAGGAATTTGGAAAAGGAAAATGCTCAGCTTGAACAGTTAATCAGGGAGTGGTACCAGAAGCAAGGCCCTATTGGCCCAAAGGACTACAGCCACTACTACGGACAAATTGAAGAACTTCAGAAACAGGTAGGATGTTCTTTGCCAGAGAAGTTAAGCACTGACAGACTGAGAGATTCACAGGGAATGTTTTCCTAACATGTTGTTTCTCTTCTAGATTGTGGCTGCAGCTGTGGAAACCCACAAGGTACTTTTGGACCTGGATAATACAAAGATGACTGCAGAAGACTTTAGAATAAAGTAAATATATATTTGTATTTTGCAGGCACTAGCTTCCTTCCTCCTGCTTTCCTGAGTTTAGTTTCATAGATTCATTCCATAAACAAATATCAATCCACAGGGACTTGGCTTCCTCCTGCTTCCATGGCAGCGCAACTGAAATAATTTGTGAAATTTCAAATTTTCCGTATTTCTAGAGTGATCTTTGATGGGAATGCTGCCTAGGGCTGCAGACACAGACCTTACAAAAAGTTTTATTTTTAAGAAAATAAAAATTGGGATTTGCTGTCACTGAAAGTCAGTGATAGATTAATGATAGTGATTAGTTAATGATAGATTCCAGATAGATGGAATCTGCACAAAGTTGCAGTAAGAAGAGACAATGAGAGAGACCACAGAATACATTTTAATATTAAAGTTTGATATTAATATTAAATTTTACATTTATTTAGTATAAAGAATAGTAACTTTATGTTATTGAGTAATATTATTAATTAAATGTTAAGTACTGGTGGATGATTGCCTAATTCTGATGGCTGAGAGATGCTGCATGCTCCGAAGTGCAGACACAAAAGCAGACACTGATACTGAACTAGGTGAATTTTCCATAAATGATGTCACTTAGGAGGAGAGAGCAGGAGCAGGGCTGACCTCTCTGCACTGTCCCTGGCGCAGGTACGAGATGGAGACCGGGCTCCGGCAGAACGTGGAGGGCGACCTCAACAGCCTGCGGCCCTTGCTGGATAACCTGACCCTGGCCAGGTCCGACCTGGAAATGCAGTTTGAGTCTCTGAAGGAGGAGATCATCGACCTCAAGAAGAACCACGAGGAGGTAAGAGCCAGCTCCTTGAAACACACACTGGAGATGTGGGAAGCTGATAATCCTGTACTCCAAACACCAGCCAAGGGGCAGGGCCAGGCTGCTCCAGCGAGCCCCTGAGCTCAGCCCCCTCAACAAGCAATGACTGGAAAGTCAAGGCTAAATAATTGCAGCACAACCCCCCCCAAATATGTATATTTAGTTCTTGAAAGGCTCCATTTGTGTTCATTGTCCTTGGGCCTGGGTTTTCTCTGCAGGAAATGAAACTGCTGCAATCTCAGTCCAATGGGGATGTGAATGTGAAGATAAACGCTGCTCCAGGAGAGGATCTGCTGAAAAAACTGAATGAGATGAGGCAAGAATACGAAGCTATTATTCAGAAAAACCGTGCAGAGGTTGAAAAGTGGTACGAAAGCAAGGTAAGTGGTGACAACTCTTGGTAAGAACTTCCAGTAGAGGAATGACACAACATCCATTGCTTTCACAAAATAACGGTAGAATAACAAAATAACGGTTGACAAGTGTGCTTGAATTGCTCTGGCAGAGCCACACAAGCAAGTTTAACAGCCCCATTGTACCAGTGACCCTTCTGCAAATTGTTGTGTTCCAGATGGTCCCGTTGATAAACTGCCATGTTGGCATTATAAGTAAAACTCATAAACTCCAATTCCCTACATTAATTTTCAGATGGAGGAAGTGAGTCAACAAGTCCACTCAAGTAGCCAGGAAATAGAATCAAGCAACCAACAGATCTCTGTGCTGAGGCGTGAATTTCAGAGCCTGGAAATCGAGCTGCAGTCGCAGATCAGCCTGGTAGGTAACAACAGCTCCTCATCCCCCGATACACAAAGAACAGAGGAGCTGCTGGAATGCCAGGATGTCAGCTGTGACAGTCAGCGAGGATCCTCAGCGCATCTGACACCATGTGGGACTTTTCTCATGTTGGGAATAAGAATGATCTAACCCTGCCACATTCCCACAAACACTGCATTTTGTTTTCCCTTTCAGATAGACTCCCTGCAATCCAACCTGGAAGACACGGAACGTCGCTATAACATGCAGCTGCAGCAGATCCAGGGCATGATCGGGCCCTTGGAGGAGGAGCTGGCCAGCATCCGCTGTGAGATGGAGAGCCAGAACGAGGAGTACAAGATGCTCCTGGGCATCAAGACCCGCCTGGAGCAGGAGATCCAGCAGTACAGGGCACTGCTGCAGGAGGGGCAGCAGGGCATTAGGTACAGACATGTGTTAATTAACTTTCTATCGATGCAATCAGGGAAAAAGGACAGCAGCAATATTTGTATTAGGAACTGGTGCAAGGGATTAATCATCAACATATTTACTACAAGCACAAGAATTCACGTGGAAGCTAAATCTTAGCTGGCAGCATACAAAGCTGTGCTTTTACATAAGTGTTTAGAATTGTAATTTGCCATTTCTTCCCCTAAGTACCATCAGGAAGTGCCATTATTTGGGAAAATGAAAGGTAAGAAAGAAATAACACACCCTTTCCTCCTTACAGCACTTCACAGGGAGGAACTGGTGGTGGATCTTCAGGAGGAGGAGGTCATGGAGGAAGTAGTGGAGGAGGAAGCTGTTGGTCCTCGGGTGGAGGAAGCAGTGGAGGAAAAACCGGAGGATCCTATGAAAGATCTTCCTCTTCTGAAAGTGGAGGAGGAGGAAGTGGAGGAAGAACAGGAGGTGGAACCTGTGGTAAAACTTCAGGTGGAGGAGGTGGCAGTGGTGGAGGAGGAGGGGGTAAATCCTGCCTCTCCCGCTCTTCATCTTCCCACTCCCAGCCTGGCAACTCTTGTGAAAGCCCAGGTAAAAATGGAATTTAAAAATACATCCTGCAATTCACAATTCTCTCTGAATAGCAGGAAAGGATATAAACACTTCCTTCCTGGAAATATTTTTGCTATTTTTTTCCCAAAGTCATTTTCAGGGCACTCTGACATTTGTTCTTAGACAGTGACAAATCAGCACGAGCAGCACGAAGGATGGCATGAGGAGTCAGAGGAGGGGTGAAAAGAGGAAATGGAAGGGGAAAAGGGAAAATGGTGCCAAATCCAAAGTATGCAGGGAACTAAGAAAGTCAGAAGTTAGAAATGTGAGTGGCATTATGCAGGGGTTGGTTAGAATAGGATAGAATAGTTGGAACACTCAAGACATTTAAAATATAAGGGGAATTGGCTGCAAAATACTGAAGCAGCAAAAGATGGAGAGTGACCAAAAGGTCTGATCCATATCTGATTTCCTGGCTCTGGTTCCAGGAAGTGCTGAAAACATGAAACTCTGCCTGGAAGGAAACAAAACATTGGAGAGAGGAGCAACCATGGAGGAAGTGTCTGAAGCCATAAAACACATGAGGCGGGGTAAGGGTGCGGGTCCTGGCAACACCTCAGACAAAAGCCTGAAAAAGGTGAAAACGATCAGGAAGATGTAATTTTTAGAAAGATTCCATTTGCTTTGATTTTTTTATGAAAAGACGGAAAATGGTCCGGCTTTGAGGTTCCTATTTACTCCTTATAATGGCCAGGTTCAGTCAGGCTCTGTCCCAAACACAGTTTCCAGTGCAGACTGACATTCAGTCATGACATGAGAGCTGGCTCTCGCCCAAAGGGCCTGAAGCCATCAGTGCAAACAGCAGAACACTGCACAGACACTCCTGATGCTAAAAACAAGGCAGTGAATTCAGGAGGGTTTTGTGTCATGAGGAAGATTATTTGGTAAAATTTGATGTAGATGAGCTCTAGTTTTTAAAAATTTCCTACATAGGCTTTGCAAACTCCTCTGCAAAAATTTATTCCTCTGATCAAGCATCCCCTCTGCCCGGCAACACTCCAACATATATTAATGCTTGGTAGGCAAGATTAAAGCATTTTATGTGCCATCTCTCTTTAACTTATAAAAATCTACTGTAAATATCCATACACACACAAAAGCAGATTCTAAGTTCACCTGTATTTGGTTTGTACTGCTGCAGCCACTCTAAAGTGATTTGCTCTCCTATGGCTGAGAACAGAAGCAGATCCATGTAGTTAATTGCTAAATCTGCACATACACTGTACAAACTCAGGTCAGACACTGTCTGGACATTTCCAGAAGGCTGGGGACAACCCTGGTGCACTGAGAACTGCATAGGAGATACTTAGGAAATAACATAAAGTTAAAAATGCTGAATTCTTCAAAGAAATTCTTGCTTTCCTCCATCTTTCAACAGGGAGTTTTAGAAAGGTTGAGGAGTGATGAGCAAGACCAGCATCTTCCACTGCACGACCTCCCAGTGAGGCCTTTGGACCAAGCAAGACTCTACTGAGCATGGCTGAACATCCCCTGCCACAAGCAGGAGTGAACACTTGTCCAACTTACTCAACACTGCTCACTCCAGGGGCTCGCCAGAGCTCTCTGGATGTCCTGTCTGCTTCTTCCATCTGTGTTTCTGTTCCAAATCACTGTAACCTGAGTTAATCTCTACCGTGATTGGTGTTCCTGTGGAATAAATGCTAATAAATCTTTGCTTCTCTCTGATGCAACCAGAAAGCTGTGTCTGGTCCAAGTTCCTTTAGCAGAGATTTTTGTTTGAATCAGTTACAAATATCAATCCTTACCTGTGAAATACACAATGAAGTGTCAGATTACCCATAAGACCCAAAGTTTTCAGTGACATATTCACCACTTAAGACTCACAGGGCAAAACTTTGCAGTCTGCACTGGAGTACAATGCTCTACTGGTCCCTGCAATGGGAAAACTCAGTCAAAACTCTTCTGATATTGACTTCCAACAGGGACAAGAGGGAGGGTTTAAGGAACTGACTATTCCCTAGAAAAACTTTTTAAAATATGAGCTCTGTTGGGAATTTCACTTGGAAATAACCCAGAGGGTTTCTCACACAACACCTGCTCATAGATACATCTGTTCTCCTGTGCACCTCTCCCCTCACCTGTTTAAGCCCAAACAGAACAATCACTCTATGAGTCTTTCCCTCTCAGTTTTACAACCACGAGGTTTCATTTTCTCCCTCTGAGGAAGGCATCACCCATGGGAGAATGTTGGGAAACACAGACCGAGTGGGAGACCGTGGGAACGGGAATCCTAAATGCCTGAGTTCCAGGCAGATCTGTGCCAGTGATTCACAGTGTTGCCTTATGCCGGGCTCTCAGCCATGAATTAGTATTGGAAAACAATAAAAACCTGATTTTTTCTCCTGACCAGTGTCTCTCAAGGGGCTGGAGGAACCAGCTCACCTGTGTGAGGGACTCCTGCACACACAAGCAAGTGTTGATGCACCTGGCCTGACACCACAGAGGGGATCGTTTGCCAGATAACCACAACTCCCACCTGTTGCAAAATCACCTCCTTCATTTTTAACCCCATGCAGCATCACATCACATTTGTCTCTGTTTTGCCACCTGTCCCCTGAGCCTACTTTCTCCAACTGCTCTGCACGTTTTCCACCTCTGGCAGGTGGTGACAGCTATTTCTCAGACCTGTCTGTTCAGGGTATTCAACTAGCAGCCCAAATTAAGGAATACTCCCAATCCAGGAGCCCTGCTTCTCATACCTCCCCTAGGAGCCTGCCAAGTTAACCTCAAAAATGTTCCTGCTCAGTGCTTGCTTCCTGGCTGTCCCAGGGTGATTTACAGGCCATCACCTGGCCTCTGGCCTCACAGTGACACCCAGGAGGCTGTTGGGGTGGTTAGATATGATTTATTCAGAGGAGCAGCCTGTCCATGCTGGAGTTCACCACTCTCTGCCACTGTGGTACCACTGGCACCTCTTACTCCTGTCCTTCTTCCCAAAAATATAACTTCTAGTATTTTACTGTCAGTTATCTAATTCTCAGGCATCTCTGCATTTAAGCTTGCAGAAGAAATTCTCCTTAATTGATCCCTGGGGGCGCAAAGCAGAAACTGGAATTTGGAGCGTGGGAAGGGCAGTGAAGCAGTTCAGGGGCTGAGAACCCAGTGCTGAGCACAGACACGTACGAGGGTGCAGCGTGTTGCAATACTCAGTGCAGTTCTGCTGCTGATTTAAATGCTTACTTTGGTATGTTATAATAAGTAACAATTTCTGAGCCATAAGGATAAATAATATACTACTACTACTACTTTTGCTTTGATTGTACTGTCTTTTCTTTATCTAAGATCTGTGGTTTTCTTAACAAGATGTTTTTATAATGGTTATACGTTTAATGAGTCTGCATCTACAATCAGCTTCATAATATGGTTTATTGCATGCTATGGTACGTGACAAAATAAATACAAACCACCAATAAATTCACAAAACCCCCTACTTAATCATGGCATTAGCACTCATTACAGACAAAAAAAGCAGACTAAAATGAGATGGCTTCTTACCAGACCCCAGAAGAAAAAGCCAGTTTTAAGGATTCTTTCCTTTTTACATTTTGCATTACAAAATCTGCACTTGGGTTATCACTGGCACTTGCTTACTAAGAAAACAGGCTTACATGGAGGAACAGAGCTGGAAAACTCAAACCATTGCAAAGCAGGAGTAAAAAACACAAACATTGTAGTGTCAGGTGTCAAGTCTTAGGGCAGGCTCAAAGTGGGGCAGGAGCAATACTGAGGAGTGAGGAGAACTTTGCACTTTTTATTTGCATGCATCTCATTAGTCATTAATCAGCATAATAACCTTTAATTTTATGAGCACAAAGTGTTGCAATTCGGATACTTATCTGGTGTTCCTATTACCACTCTGAGAAGGTAATTGTGGTACGTGTTGGAACAAGACCTTCAGAGCAACCTTAGGCAAAAAGCAATGTGCACACACTCCTGCGTGTTTGGCTTCAGAGCTTCCAAGCTCCCATGTGTCCATTTGAAGGCACAGATGTCATTTCCAAATTGCCTGTGTGTATACTGTGCTGATGTCTCTTTTGTTGAGCATTCATTGTCAGACCTGTTAATTGCCAAATGCTACCCAGGCCACCTTCATGGGCTGCAGAGTATGTACAGCAAGTACATCATGTCACTGCGCTGTGGGGGAAAGCAGAGCCCACCTGGGCTGTCCCTGAGTGTGTAAATCCTCTGCAGAACTCAGCCCAGCAGGACCTTCCTCCCTGGGCTATGCTGGAAGGAGAGCAGATGCCATGGATGTCCTCCTCCCCACCCCACACGAGCTCCAGTAGCAGAATGTGCCACACCAGGCAGGCCAGGAGCCCCCTCTCCACGCTCCGTCTCACAGGACGCTGCGCTGTCCAGTGCCATCCAGGTGTGGGTGCCCACAGCTCCAAGGGGCTCTGAGGCTGCACAGCCCAAATGGACTGAGGTGTCTAAACCTCAGAGAGAGGCAGGAACCTCGGCAGGTGTTCTGACCGTGTCCTCTGGGTGTTCTGTTTTGGTACCAACAAAATGAATTATTCCAATCGAATTGCCTTCACCCTGTAGGAGACTGGGGAAATGACAGTGGGACCACTCTGATTGTGGCTCAGAAACTGCTAGAAACACCAACAGCTGACAGGAGGGAATTAGCAGCCTGCAAAGTGTCCCCAGCTGTGGGGGACACACACCCTGACCCACAGCTCTCAGCTACGTGGCAAAGCCCATGTGTAAATTTTTAGGATCTGAGGAACAGCTGTTCTTCCCATCACCCTCCTCGCATGGAAGGTACAGGTTATCCTGCACAAGAAGTAGTGCTGGGAGAGTACTGGAGGTTTTAAACTTCACAGGCAAGCCCATTGCTGCCTTAAGGGTCCTTGTTTGCTTTCCTGGGTCTAATCTAAATTTCTTTAGAAATGACAGTGATTTCACTAGAACATTTTGATCTGAGGCAGGAATGAGGAGTGAGCGCCGTCTCTGAGGTGAAAACAGACCCTCTCTCATAAAAATTTCTGGCAAGAGTGATGGGAAGAGGTCATTAAACTGATGAAAAGAAACTCTAGTAGTTGCCTGAGGCAGCAGAATGACATTGAGTTGAGAGGAAACGTTTCCATTTTTCAGCACACAGGCACAAAAAGGAGAACGCGTTTTCTCCAGGTCTGTTTGGAATGCAGTCTGATGGAAAAGCCTCCCAGTTCTGCAGCATGGGCTGCTCCCAGGGTTTGTCATCACTGTGGTGATTGGGAGTCACTTCTTTGATACCGATCACGGAGGCCTGATTAAAAGGAGAACAACAACAGAGCGAGAGTGAAGGACCGTGGGCTGGGCTGAACCGCGGCGTGCGCTGAGCCCGAGCAGAGGCCGCGCAGTCGGAACATTCCGGCACTCTGCAGGCCGGGCACTGCTGGTGGCTGGAGCAAGAAAGGTCCTTACCCCGCTCCCATTGGGAAACAGCAATGTTATATAAGGTATGGATGCTCATAGCTGAGTGCATCAACACAGAAACATTAATGATTCAACTGTGCATCTCCATGGGAAAAAGATGAGAGACAGTCCTAAACCTGGTGGTTTCTTTTTAGGTAATTCCATAAATTTACATCATCCATATAATATATTGGCAAAAAGCATCAGAGAACAAAAATCTTCAAAGGTTCTTTTAATGAGCTCAGAAATGAAAAATTCATTCTGTCCGCAGAACAGACCTTCTCTGGTTTACAAGTATTTGCACAGTCAAATATTTAATAATCAAAAAAATTTAAAAAATCAGCCAGGAGGGAATTCAGTGTGTGCAACTTTACAGGAGGATGAAATATTCATAGTTCACCTGTATTTTTCAGGCACTTCAGTGTCCTGCTCCAAAGAGACACTCAGTGACTGTGACAGAAACCAAACACCCCACGGGCAGTTCTCAGCTCCAGGAATATACAGAAATATGGCCCAGCCTCATGGCGGGCAGGGCTCCTATAAAACCAAGGTGTTCCACACCTAGGTGAAACTGCTAACAAAAATGAAATAGCAGCAATGCTAAAGACAAAACAGAAACAACCTATGAGCATGTGACTTAAAAGTTACCTTAGATCTTTAGGCAAAATATGTGATTTATGATCCTCTTTTATATACAAGGAGTGGTAACAATACAAAGCTAAAGTGAAATGTCAAGGTAAGTGAAAGTTCCCCACCCTTAGTGGTTTGAATCTTTCTTTCCTTTCATTGTTATTATTTTTTAAAGTATTTTCCAAGCCTGCAATAAGATTTGACCTTATAAGAAGAACACTCCTGTATGGACACATCCCTGCTGTGAATAGTTACATATGGAAAAAGACACCAGTAAATAAAATAAGAAATCATGTGGGTTGTTCTCAGAAATAAATAAACATATTAAGATATTATTTTTGCATTTTTTTTTTACTCTTTAATCATTACAGCGAATTTTGTATTTACTATCACTAACAAACCCACATATCTTCTATCTTGGCTATGAAAAGCATGTCGAAGGAATATCCCTGGAATCACTGATGGGAATTTGAACACAATAATCAATTTTACTCACCACAGCAGAGTTTGTGACAAAGGGTCCCATTGACCAAAGCAGCATTACCCAGACCCAGAGGCAAAACAGCAGGAAAAAGAAAAAACATTTTGCCCATAGCAAACTCCACCTTTCTGCACCAATAACAGACTGTGCTAAAGCCCAGAAACTGTTTATGCTGCTGAGGTGTCACTACCAGTCTCCAGCTGAGAATCAGGAGAAATTATTCCATCACCAAACTGCTCGGAATCTTTCATCATCTTTCAGCCATTGAGAGATCAAATAGCAAGATAAAATCGGGAGGTTTTGAAAGCAATTGCATAAGCAGCAATAGAGCAATGCTGGTGCAGACACGGCACAAAGGCCAGGACAAAGGATGCGGTCAGGAAATGTTAAATAATCCTGAATTTACAATCAACATCCCACCAAGGCAGCCTTTGGAAAGCAAGGACTGTGCTGCATTGTCATCTCCCAGAGGTCTTGGCTGGGAGAAGGACAGCAGAGCACAAATGGCAGTTCCTCAGGCGAGCCCTCTGCTCCTGCACCAGAGGTTTAGGGGGGATTGCTTACATTTCATAACTACCTGCAGTCATTAAAGGCTCCATAAGCCCAGAGAGGAGGATGGGCAATGAAGACATTTCAGAGAACAGAACTGACACTGGGAAACTGTGAACGTTCTCCCAGGAAAACTGGGACAGTTTGGGTCCATCTACAGCAAGACACAAATGCTGGTGGTGTGCTGTTATTTGCACATCTGCCTTCAGACACTCAGCTTTGGCATCCAACCTACCTAGTGAGGATGGAAACCCTTCCATCCGGGGCAGCTTCTGGAGATCAGGGCAACACTGAAAATTGGGGTCATTTCCTTTGTGGTCTCAACAGTCTGATTTCTACAGACTTGTGGAAAAAGTCTTTCAGCTTTTCTCTCAGGATGCTATTCTAATCTTAAGGATCTTTTCTTTAAGAACAGTAGATATAATTACTTTATCACCTACAATATATGACACATTAAGAATAGAGAGAGTGAGCTGCTTTATATTAAATGATAAAAAGTCTTCCCACATGCTACTTTTTAAATCATTGTCTGCAATGAAACAACTTCTAATTGGGATACAATTGACTTTATAATACAATTAACACATCCTTGATCTTCCTTCTATTTTAGAACTATTTTAGTGCTTTGGCAGAAAAAGTCTAATATTACTTTTCTTTTTGAATTCTATGAGTTGGCTGGCTGTGTGCTGCCCTAGCACTTTCTTCACAAAGGAGGGATTTTGATATTTAAACAAGAATCCCTCTGCATTGCTTGAAGTAGCCTGTTCATATTAAATAAGATGTTCTCTAAGTGCTGGCAGGGATATACGAGTTAGACAATCTTTACAGACAAGTCACACAATCCTACTAATAAAACTCTTGCTCTAGCACGTATGGTGAGAAATGGAACATAAACTGTGCAGAAAATCTGAAATGCACAAAGTTGGAAAGAGCAAAAGAGAACAAACAACAGTCTTTAGGACTAGCAGCTACAAAACCTTAGTGAGGAAGTACCTACTCCAGAAAGCACTAAATTAAAAGAATGCTGCCCAAAAGAAGTGAGATGTTCAACCTTAACCAAGCCTCAGAAGCCCAGCTGTGGGCTGGATTGCCTGAGATAGCTGCACAAAAATACTGTTCAGCAAATTATTCTTGGCACAAACAAGAAGTTTGGTAAATGCCCTGGGAGAAGGAAACACCCTGATGGTGACACCCAGTGTCAAATGCATAAATAGAGAGAGCTGGGGATGAAAATTTGCAGTCCTGAAGCTTATCAGGCTGTGCAGCTAAATTTGGGGTTGTGGTTTGACTCTTGCCTGCTGTCACCATGAGCTGTGGCACCAAATCTTCGACCAGTACCATTAGAGTTAGCAGTGGAGGAGGTGGTGGTGGTGGTGGAAGATGCAGTGGTGGAGGTGGTGGAGGTGGTGGAGGGGGTAGATCTGGTGGATACTCCTCAGTGTCCTCGAGAAAATACACCTCTTCTGGAGGCAGCGGGGGCTTTTCTGGGAGAAGCTTTGGTGGAGGAGGCTCCAGGAGCAGCTACNGGAAGTATGGGAGGAGGACTTGGATCAGGAGGGGGTGGATTTGGGGGAATGGGAGGTGGTTATGGAGGTGGTGGATACGGTGGAGGTGGATTTAGTGGCTTTGGGGGTAGTGGTGGCTTTGGTGGTGGAGGCAGCTATGGTGGAGGCAGTTTTGGTGGGATGGGCTTTGGGGAGGATTCTGGCTTGCTCTCCACAAATGAGAAGTTGACCATGCAGAACCTCAATGATCGCCTGGCATCGTACATGGATAAAGTGCGACGCTTGGAGGAAGAAAACTCCCAACTTGAGCAGCTGATCAGGGAGTGGTACAAAAATCAAGCTCCCTCTCAGAGCAAGGATTACAGCCAATATTACAGGACAATTGAAGAGCTGCAAAACCAGGTATGATATCCTTTGACTAACTTGGAACAGGTTCTTATTGGAATGGCACTTTCCTCATGCAGCACAAGGCCCCTGCTTGGGGTGATATTCCCCTTCCTGTGCTTTAGTCCAGAAGCAGAGTGGCGTGGGGACCAGCTCCTGTCCGCGTGTTCTGCCACACGTGTATTTGGCACAGGAAACATTGCTGGGTGCAGGGGCAGATCAGCATCAGTGCCCCATCACACGGCCTGTGCAATGCTCCTTCAATGCTGGGCTGCTGCTCATTCGTTCTTCACACTTGAACAGCAGATTTAATCCTTTCTTATGTCGTGCTATTATTGCCACCTTAATTGGATGTTTTTGTGAATATACAGGATGAACCAGCATGTGCAGTTAGTCTCATTCCAGCCCTCAGCCATTTAACAGTCATGTATCTCTTGTGTGAACAGGGCTGTTCTCAAAAGTAATGGAAATTCTGCTTCCCCACTGTTTTTTATTAGTTAGGTTGGGGTTTTTGTTTGTCTTTATTGAATATGAGAAGTTAATTTAGTTATTCCTTCTAACAAGGTATTTTAATGGATATTTGTAAAACAAAATTAACAGTAAAGGCACTTTCTTTTATCTGGAAGCAATAAACTCATCTCTCTCAATAGCTCCTGCAGCTCTAGTCAGGCTTGAAGGCTTGACATTGCCATAAACCCCTTCTGCAAGGTGTTTGTGCACAGGTGTTTCTTGTCTCTGTCATCGGACTGAAAAGACAACTGACAGAATAACACCTGCCCCCTCCATTTCAGATTGTTGGTGCAAATGTGGACCTTAACAGGATGCTTCTTGACATGGACAACACCAGAATGACTGTGGATGACTTCAGACTGAAGTGAGTCATTCCCTTCCTGGCTCCATCCACTTTGCCCCCCTTCATCCCCATGAGTTTCCATTGCCAATTAATCTTTGTAGAAGCTGGAGACTTTCAGCTAGGATCACAGAATCGAGAATTGTTGGGAAAAGCATTCTGAGAAGGATTGCTCTGGGTTTCCATTATTATTTTTCTCCAGACAAGTTCTTGAAGAGACACATTTAAGGGACTCCATTCTTTCTCCATCCTTGCATGTAGATTTATAAGCATAATCCTCATGGTATGAATCTCACTGAGAGAAGCTGTACTGAAATCAATCACAGCTATTGAAAACAGAAAGAGAATGGGGTCCTTTCTTCTAAGAATTGACCCGAGATGTAAGATGGCAACTGTCCATAACTGAGATACCAAACAAAGAGGTCTGGCAGCACTTTTACTCTCTTTCTTGTCTGTCATTCAGGTATGAGACTGAATATACTCTCCACCAGAGTGTGGCAAGTGATATCAATGGATTACGCCCACTTTTGGATCAACTGACTCTGTCCAGATCTGACTTAGAGACACAGTTCGAGTCCCTGAAAGAGGAACTGATCTTCCTGAAGAAGAACCACGAAGAGGTAAGTTTCTTCACATTTCAATAATTAAAGGCAACACAACACTCAAAGAATTTCCTCTCACTTTTTCCGCCAGCAGTAACCAGGTTTTGGCCACTGGTTTTGATCATCCAACTTGACACAAGATGGCTTTGATTTTTTTTGTTGAGGAGTGTGTAGAGGGCATAGCTGCCCAGAGCTGCTGTCATGAGACACCAGGTCAACACGTGAGACCAGGGGCATGAATGGCTTTCAGAAACTACAGTTTGCCTGCTGAACTCATGGAATGAAAATCGGATAGACTATATGGAGGTGTCAAAAGAAAGTATTTTTACTCTCTTCAGTGAGATTTCCCACAGAGAAGAAAAGATTCCCACAAAGAGTACCCTGTGTAGAATTCCTTACAACCCTGTGGAGGCAGCGCCAGGGTCAGTGTGCATGCAGTGCCTGGCTGTGAGCACTGGAGCCTCAGGAATGGCAGAATTGTTCCATGCCAAGGGCAGGCAAGGCCCTTTCGCTGGAGTCATGGGCTGTGTGAGGATCTATGTCCTTTTCCTTCTCTTTATTTGAACGGATGCCATCCCTCCTTACCTTCACCTCTGGAGAACCTCACGGGGTTTTTGTGATTTTTTTTCAGGAAATGCGAGGACTGCAAGGCCAGTCTGGTGGAGATGTCAATGTGGAGGTCAATGCTACTCCTGGCATTAACTTAATGGAAAAATTAAATGAAATGCGTTGCGAGTACGAGAGGCTCATTGAGAACAACCGGAAGGAGGTGGAAAGCTGGTATGAAACCAAGGTAAGCACAGAGAGGCTTTGGTAATTAAGTCTTTCACAAAGTACTGGACCTATTTACAGCTGGTGAAAGGCAACTTATCATGTGTTATTTAAGGGACAATAACTTGATATTACTTTAGGCAGTCTCCTATAACAGGCCAGCCCTGGAATATCAATTATGTGGTAAAACGGGTAGAGCCTCTGTGTTCCAGCAGCCAGTGAATTACCAGGGTGTTGGCAGAGTGGGTTGTGGGAAATAAACAGTCTGCATGGCATCTTTATTCTTATTAATTGATTTCCTGATGTTTTTATGATACCCCACAATGTTTTCTAATTATAAAAAATGCCTCAATTTTGGATGTTAATTTTTCAGATGGAAGAAGTTAATCAACAAGTCCACTCAAGTGGCCAGGAAATACAATCAAGCAACCAGCAGATCTCTGAGCTGAGGCGTGAATATCAGAGTCTGGAAATTGAGCTGCAGTCACAGATCAGCATGGTAAGGAAAGGCATTTGCTTTGCCCATGACACAGTCTGTATGTGAGAAGAAGAGCTACAGCCAGCAAGCAATCCATCCAAGGAGAATGGGATACTGGATCACTTATCTTCAGTGATACACTTCCTTCTGAGGATTTGTGAAGATCTCCTGTTTTCCCCACAAAAATAAGTTAAAGTCAGCACATTCCTGCATTTTGTTTTCCCTTTCAGATAGACTCCCTGCAATCCAACCTGGAAGACACGGAACGTCGCTATAACATGCAGCTGCAGCAGATCCAGGGCATGATCGGGCCCTTGGAGGAGGAGCTGGCCAGCATCCGCTGTGAGATGGAGAGCCAGAACGAGGAGTACAAGATGCTCCTGGGCATCAAGACCCGCCTGGAGCAGGAGATCCAGCAGTACAGGGCACTGCTGGAGGAGGGGCAGCAGGACCTCGTGTACGTACTGACAGAACCCGGCCCTGTGTGACACCCAGCTGCTGGTCAGTCACCGGCAGGAAATGCAACAGTCGAGATTTGCAATACATTTTGTACTGAAATGAGGCTGATGCCGCTGTCTTGGCCAATCGCCTCCCAGGTGTGATATATTCCAGTCTGTTCAGAATATAACTCATGTAAAAANAAAGAGAATGGGGTCCTTTCTTCTAAGAATTGACCCGAGATGTAAGATGGCAACTGTCCATAACTGAGATACCAAACAAAGAGGTCTGGCAGCACTTTTACTCTCTTTCTTGTCTGTCATTCAGGTATGAGACTGAATATACTCTCCACCAGAGTGTGGCAAGTGATATCAATGGATTACGCCCACTTTTGGATCAACTGACTCTGTCCAGATCTGACTTAGAGACACAGTTCGAGTCCCTGAAAGAGGAACTGATCTTCCTGAAGAAGAACCACGAAGAGGTAAGTTTCTTCACATTTCAATAATTAAAGGCAACACAACACTCAAAGAATTTCCTCTCACTTTTTCCGCCAGCAGTAACCAGGTTTTGGCCACTGGTTTTGATCATCCAACTTGACACAAGATGGCTTTGATTTTTTTTGTTGAGGAGTGTGTAGAGGGCATAGCTGCCCAGAGCTGCTGTCATGAGACACCAGGTCAACACGTGAGACCAGGGGCATGAATGGCTTTCAGAAACTACAGTTTGCCTGCTGAACTCATGGAATGAAAATCGGATAGACTATATGGAGGTGTCAAAAGAAAGTATTTTTACTCTCTTCAGTGAGATTTCCCACAGAGAAGAAAAGATTCCCACAAAGAGTACCCTGTGTAGAATTCCTTACAACCCTGTGGAGGCAGCGCCAGGGTCAGTGTGCATGCAGTGCCTGGCTGTGAGCACTGGAGCCTCAGGAATGGCAGAATTGTTCCATGCCAAGGGCAGGCAAGGCCCTTTCGCTGGAGTCATGGGCTGTGTGAGGATCTATGTCCTTTTCCTTCTCTTTATTTGAACGGATGCCATCCCTCCTTACCTTCACCTCTGGAGAACCTCACGGGGTTTTTGTGATTTTTTTTCAGGAAATGCGAGGACTGCAAGGCCAGTCTGGTGGAGATGTCAATGTGGAGGTCAATGCTACTCCTGGCATTAACTTAATGGAAAAATTAAATGAAATGCGTTGCGAGTACGAGAGGCTCATTGAGAACAACCGGAAGGAGGTGGAAAGCTGGTATGAAACCAAGGTAAGCACAGAGAGGCTTTGGTAATTAAGTCTTTCACAAAGTACTGGACCTATTTACAGCTGGTGAAAGGCAACTTATCATGTGTTATTTAAGGGACAATAACTTGATATTACTTTAGGCAGTCTCCTATAACAGGCCAGCCCTGGAATATCAATTATGTGGTAAAACGGGTAGAGCCTCTGTGTTCCAGCAGCCAGTGAATTACCAGGGTGTTGGCAGAGTGGGTTGTGGGAAATAAACAGTCTGCATGGCATCTTTATTCTTATTAATTGATTTCCTGATGTTTTTATGATACCCCACAATGTTTTCTAATTATAAAAAATGCCTCAATTTTGGATGTTAATTTTTCAGATGGAAGAAGTTAATCAACAAGTCCACTCAAGTGGCCAGGAAATACAATCAAGCAACCAGCAGATCTCTGAGCTGAGGCGTGAATATCAGAGTCTGGAAATTGAGCTGCAGTCACAGATCAGCATGGTAAGGAAAGGCATTTGCTTTGCCCATGACACAGTCTGTATGTGAGAAGAAGAGCTACAGCCAGCAAGCAATCCATCCAAGGAGAATGGGATACTGGATCACTTATCTTCAGTGATACACTTCCTTCTGAGGATTTGTGAAGATCTCCTGTTTTCCCCACAAAAATAAGTTAAAGTCAGCACATTCCTGCATTTTGTTTTCCCTTTCAGATAGACTCCCTGCAATCCAACCTGGAAGACACGGAACGTCGCTATAACATGCAGCTGCAGCAGATCCAGGGCATGATCGGGCCCTTGGAGGAGGAGCTGGCCAGCATCCGCTGTGAGATGGAGAGCCAGAACGAGGAGTACAAGATGCTCCTGGGCATCAAGACCCGCCTGGAGCAGGAGATCCAGCAGTACAGGGCACTGCTGGAGGAGGGGCAGCAGGACCTCGTGTACGTACTGACAGAACCCGGCCCTGTGTGACACCCAGCTGCTGGTCAGTCACCGGCAGGAAATGCAACAGTCGAGATTTGCAATACATTTTGTACTGAAATGAGGCTGATGCCGCTGTCTTGGCCAATCGCCTCCCAGGTGTGATATATTCCAGTCTGTTCAGAATATAACTCATGTAAAAAAAAAATAATGCAGAAATTCTGAACTACCAGTTTGGGGCAGGACAAGGAAACCCATGTAAGAGAACCTGGTTCCAGGAAAGCCAGAAAGTGAAAAGGCAGAAAAAAACTGTAAGCAAAAAAAACAAACAACTAGCCAACCAAAGTTTTCCAAACCTTTATAAAAGTTTCTGAAAGTTCAAGCTACTTCAGCCTCACTTATGCAGTATGCCAGCTTCTTCTCAGAAATGGTGCCTGAAACAGCAGCTAAAGTATCATTCTCTTCTTTCTGATTTTGAGCCATACACTGATGTATGTGCCAAATATTCCAAGGAATCCCTAGGCAGAATGTGGGAAAAACAAAAGCTGTTGCATTCCAGTTGAACTTGAAAGAGAGGATAATTTTTGGTACTGCCTCAGCTCTTTTGCTGTGCAGTGCTGGGTTCTAACCAGCAGTACAGCCTGGAGAGGTGCTGGCTCCTGGGTAGCAGCTGTAGCTCAATGGCTTTTGGATGGCAAAATGCTATTGACTAACTTTTTTTTTTCTTTCTTTCTCTCTCTTTGCAGAATCCCAGCAGGAGGAATGGGAGGAGGCATGGGAGGAGGCATGGGAGGAGGCATGGGAGGTGGTAGAATTGGAGGTGGTGGTTATTCTGGAGGAGGAAGAGGAGGAGGTGGTGGCATGAGTGGCGGATACGGAGGTGGAGGTAGCGGAATGGGAGGAGGAATGGGAGGAGGAATGGGAGGAGGAAGTTGTGGAGGAGGAATGGGAGGAGGAAGTAGTGGAGGAGGAATGGGAGGAGGAAGTGGAGGAATGGGAGGAGGAAGTGGAGGAATGGGAGGGGGAAGTGGTGGTGGATGCATTGGAGGAGGAGGAGGAGGAAGAACCTCAGGAGCCATCAGCAGTTCCCACTCCTACTCTTCATCTTCCCAGTCCCAGTCCTGCAGGAGTGGTGGTGAAAGCCAAGGTGAGAACTATGGTATGGGCATAGTGTTCTTTCAGTCACATCCTAATTTATGCACTAATTTATACCAACATACTGCTTCCAGAGGCAGTACTGAGGATAAACTAAAATTTCTGGAAAATATTAGATTAACTGTTACTAACAATTCATTCCTCTTTGTGTGCAGAGGATCAACTCCACTTCCAGAGCACATAGTCCATTTCTATTCCATTTTGTGGGTGATATCAGCTATCCTGTAGTTTAACCTCAGCTGGTTTTTTTTCATCTGTCTCATTCTTTGCAGAACCTCGTAAATCCCTCAGCCTTTGTGCCATGCTGGAGTTTTCCTTTTTGGTTTTGGAATGCTTATGGCACTCCCACATAGTCCTAATGTCTGGGGGATACTTGTATCTCAGACATTCAGTGCCAGGACTGATGAAGTTTGTGCTTGTTTTGTCTCTAAACAGGATATGGAAGAAAATCTTTTGACTAAGAATATACATCAAGGATCCTCCAGCACAAGACCTTTTAAAAAGAAACTGGCCCAAATCCGCTGCATTCCCCACGCTCCCAAGGAAAGATGATGCTCTGAAAAGTTCCTGGGAGTTGCAGATGCCACCTCTCCTCCTGCCCTGCATGCTCTATGCTGCTTCTGCCCACAAAGCTCTGCAGCTTCGGTCATTGGCACTCAAACTGCTGCCTTACAGATCCAACCTGTTTGGTACTCAGGTTGCTCTGAATCGGGAAAATGTCTCTAATAAAATTTAATTTCTGTCTGATGCAACCAGAATCCTGTATGGGTTTTTTCTTTCCTTCTGTAGGTGTAAACACTTAGAAAACACAAAGCCATGCCAAGATACATCTCCAGGTAGAGAGGCTGATGATACACTCCAGCAGTTGATAACAAAAGTTAAGAGTTAAAACACAATTTCTGAGCAGTATGGGCAGATCAGAATCTTCTTGGGCTGTGCCTTTGTTTTTTAATAATGTGTCAGATATTTTCTGAGACCCAACAGATGAATATCAGCCTTAAAGGGACCTCAGTGCTCAATGACTCTAATGGTGTTGGCAGCACATGAGTGTCCACAAAGGAACACTAATGATTACAAAGCCTGGTTGTAAAATGAAACTAATGTTTCATTCACAAAACCTTGATGGATACTCATTGGTTTAACCCAGAAATGCACAGATAAGGGATCTTGTTTTGAAATTATAAGTGAAAGGGCAATATAATTTACAGGAACTTTACAAAGTTAATTTTCATAAAATTTTAGTATTGACAGCAATTGCCTTCGATCTCTGAGAAATGAAGTACATGTAAAAGGGCCTGGAATTTTCACTTTTGGATATAGCTACCAGTGCATCCCAGCAACTGAGGGGCCAAAATTCAAAATTCCAGTGAGGCTGCCCAAGGGGAGGGTACATCCCACGTGCACACAGCCTTGCAGGCTGATCTGCTGGTGCAGGGCTGCACGCAAGGGAGGGGCCTCTGGGGTTGAGCTGGGGTGAAAGAAAATGTGAGTTCCACAGAAGAGGAGCAGCACTGCTGAGTAACACAACAGATGCACATAAGTACGGATTGAGAGAACAGATACAAAATTGATTTCCAGAAATACATGTCACACTGCCATGCAGACTTTCTCAACGCTTGGAAACCTTTCAGGGAAACAGAAACACTTGACTTACACCAAGCCAAAGTGTGCTGGCATTCTGCTGGCATGAATGAGCCTTTGCAGGCTTGTTAAACAGAGTTTGTGCTGCATAAATGCTGCCAAGGACATGGAGCAGTAACAGTGAAATTCTAGTAACTAGTTCTAATTTCCTCTTCTTTGGTTTAGAAATTTGGATTACACACACCACCCAGAAAGAGCCATGGTGTTCATGATAAATAGTCTGAGGATTAAGAATGGTGCACATTCCAGAGCCCTCTAAGGTAGGAAATTGCATTGTCAGCTCCTACAGGTCCAGGGTCAGGGACCTCCACTGATGTCAGTCCATGCTTTAAACCAACCTTGGAAGAATATTTATTTCCCTGACTCCTAATTACTTTGCTGCCCANACATCCTAATTTATGCACTAATTTATACCAACATACTGCTTCCAGAGGCAGTACTGAGGATAAACTAAAATTTCTGGAAAATATTAGATTAACTGTTACTAACAATTCATTCCTCTTTGTGTGCAGAGGATCAACTCCACTTCCAGAGCACATAGTCCATTTCTATTCCATTTTGTGGGTGATATCAGCTATCCTGTAGTTTAACCTCAGCTGGTTTTTTTTCATCTGTCTCATTCTTTGCAGAACCTCGTAAATCCCTCAGCCTTTGTGCCATGCTGGAGTTTTCCTTTTTGGTTTTGGAATGCTTATGGCACTCCCACATAGTCCTAATGTCTGGGGGATACTTGTATCTCAGACATTCAGTGCCAGGACTGATGAAGTTTGTGCTTGTTTTGTCTCTAAACAGGATATGGAAGAAAATCTTTTGACTAAGAATATACATCAAGGATCCTCCAGCACAAGACCTTTTAAAAAGAAACTGGCCCAAATCCGCTGCATTCCCCACGCTCCCAAGGAAAGATGATGCTCTGAAAAGTTCCTGGGAGTTGCAGATGCCACCTCTCCTCCTGCCCTGCATGCTCTATGCTGCTTCTGCCCACAAAGCTCTGCAGCTTCGGTCATTGGCACTCAAACTGCTGCCTTACAGATCCAACCTGTTTGGTACTCAGGTTGCTCTGAATCGGGAAAATGTCTCTAATAAAATTTAATTTCTGTCTGATGCAACCAGAATCCTGTATGGGTTTTTTCTTTCCTTCTGTAGGTGTAAACACTTAGAAAACACAAAGCCATGCCAAGATACATCTCCAGGTAGAGAGGCTGATGATACACTCCAGCAGTTGATAACAAAAGTTAAGAGTTAAAACACAATTTCTGAGCAGTATGGGCAGATCAGAATCTTCTTGGGCTGTGCCTTTGTTTTTTAATAATGTGTCAGATATTTTCTGAGACCCAACAGATGAATATCAGCCTTAAAGGGACCTCAGTGCTCAATGACTCTAATGGTGTTGGCAGCACATGAGTGTCCACAAAGGAACACTAATGATTACAAAGCCTGGTTGTAAAATGAAACTAATGTTTCATTCACAAAACCTTGATGGATACTCATTGGTTTAACCCAGAAATGCACAGATAAGGGATCTTGTTTTGAAATTATAAGTGAAAGGGCAATATAATTTACAGGAACTTTACAAAGTTAATTTTCATAAAATTTTAGTATTGACAGCAATTGCCTTCGATCTCTGAGAAATGAAGTACATGTAAAAGGGCCTGGAATTTTCACTTTTGGATATAGCTACCAGTGCATCCCAGCAACTGAGGGGCCAAAATTCAAAATTCCAGTGAGGCTGCCCAAGGGGAGGGTACATCCCACGTGCACACAGCCTTGCAGGCTGATCTGCTGGTGCAGGGCTGCACGCAAGGGAGGGGCCTCTGGGGTTGAGCTGGGGTGAAAGAAAATGTGAGTTCCACAGAAGAGGAGCAGCACTGCTGAGTAACACAACAGATGCACATAAGTACGGATTGAGAGAACAGATACAAAATTGATTTCCAGAAATACATGTCACACTGCCATGCAGACTTTCTCAACGCTTGGAAACCTTTCAGGGAAACAGAAACACTTGACTTACACCAAGCCAAAGTGTGCTGGCATTCTGCTGGCATGAATGAGCCTTTGCAGGCTTGTTAAACAGAGTTTGTGCTGCATAAATGCTGCCAAGGACATGGAGCAGTAACAGTGAAATTCTAGTAACTAGTTCTAATTTCCTCTTCTTTGGTTTAGAAATTTGGATTACACACACCACCCAGAAAGAGCCATGGTGTTCATGATAAATAGTCTGAGGATTAAGAATGGTGCACATTCCAGAGCCCTCTAAGGTAGGAAATTGCATTGTCAGCTCCTACAGGTCCAGGGTCAGGGACCTCCACTGATGTCAGTCCATGCTTTAAACCAACCTTGGAAGAATATTTATTTCCCTGACTCCTAATTACTTTGCTGCCCAACAGACACTAAGTGCTACACATCATACAGTGAAGTCCAGAAGGGGCTAAAACAGAATGAAGACAGCAGCTGCTGAGAGACCCAAGTGGAGGCAAGGAAGGAAAGATTTCCAAGGTCATTTTACATCCATAAGGCACAACATTGGGTTTGTGTGGCAAGGTTTGGGTAGCAGGGGATACAGGGGGGTTTCTGTGAGGAGCTGCCAGAAGCCTCCCCTGTGTCCAATGGATCCAGCACCAGCCCAGGACAGCCCCACTGCCAACCAGGGCAGAGCCCCTCAGCGAAGGCGGCAGCACCTCGGGGGTGACAGAGTTACCAGAGGTGAACAAATCTGCACAACTGCAGCCAGAGACAGGAGCGGGCTTACTTCTTCTTCTGTGGAACCTTTTCCTGAAACACTTTTAGGTTGAATCCATCCTCCCTCTCTGTGGATAAGCTGATTTTGAGGTGGCAATTCACAGCAGGTCCCACCAGCTCCTTGTGCTGCCTTTGCACAGCCCAGTGGTTCTTTCATAGGAGCTGCAATGCTTATATTTAATGCACAGATGGAAATCTGAGAATTTGTTTCTGTTTAAGGCTTTTCTCAGTTTCGCTGGAGCTTGATTAGTAAAGATGGAAAATGCAGCTCACTGCCATTCCCTATTGCATGGGCAGTGGAAAAAAGTACACAAGTATTTCTGACTCTCAGTTGGGTGGTGCAAGGTATTCTGTCATGGTTGCAAAACACCCTTCACTGTAATGAGCTCAGGCAATGATGATATTTTTTCAGATCTAATCTTTAGCTCTTTTAATCAAACTTATTTTTTCATTGCATTATATAATTCAAGGATGTACTCTTGAGAAATTACTATTTAAATGCAGTTATGATACTATGCAAAGAAGAATATTTCTCCTCTCAATTTCCTCTGAGTCCATTTAAAACCGTTACAATAAAATTAGGAGCTATTTGATAGGAAAAGATTCAACATCTTTTCCCTTGCACAATGTTACTTCTGTGGCTGTTACGCAGTTTTCTTCAAAAAGAAAAAAGACTGTGATCCACATGCTGCATGTTCAGAGAAAGCTGAATGGCAGCAGGACCTTTTTCAGTACAGAGTAAAAAATTCAGAATCAAGTTTTCTTCTGTAACAGAAATGGAAATGCAGTCTTAAAAATTTTTATTTCTGTGCATTAAAGTAGATTTCTTAAAGCTCATGTAAATTTGAAATAAATCAATGAATAGAGAGTCCCCTGGAGGCTACTGGTGTTACGGGTCGTGTCTGTGATCTCAGGTGGAAGACCAAAGCTGAACTACTGAGTTTCAAAACATAAAAATGATGGACACAGACAATGAAGCAGAGACTTCATTAGCTGCCATTGCCAGCAAGATATTGCCAGATCAACAGAAACTGAGAGAGATACAACATTGTTCAACAAAATATCCAACAAGGAGCCACCCACATAAAATTACAGTGCAGCTAGGTGTGAATCAACTAAGACATATTTCCACTGAATGGTAATGCCTTTTACTTACCTCAGACAAAATTTCCCTTAGCACATCATTTTTGGCATGAGCACTATGGCTGGCAA
>WAAG01053574.1:0-10046 GCA_013390105.1 Tichodroma muraria | reverse complement strand
AACCAAAAGTCTATCATTGATACTGGGAGGATTCATGAATGAAGTTGATTTAGTAAGAAAAGCTCCTAATCAGTTCATCAATCAGTAAAGGTAGCATAAGAAGAGAAGCACAAACACATAGGGTAAAGAAAAAATTGTCATCCTTTTGTGGTTTCTGTTCAAAAAATCTTACAAGCAGCTTCTAAGGCAAGAAAAATAGACATGGAAAGGTATAAAAACTCAGGTTCACCAAAACCAGAACCATATAGTAAGGTTCTTAACCAGTCTAGACAATTGCAGTAAGTCTTTGTTTCTATTTCAGCTTTACTAAAGTAACTGATATTTTACGTGGGAAACAAATTAAAATAAGGATTAAAATTATAAAATGGAAGTGGCTACAGAAGTGATCTCAGTAATGCTGGAAATACTTTCCAGCTGCAGAAAGATTACCAGCAGAGTTCCTCAAAAACAGGTCATGGCATGGGCCCTACTGTTTTTTTAGTCGACTTGGCAATTAAAACACAAGTGATAATGAAGCTTGTAATAACACAGATCAGGGAGCTACACAATACGAAGAAAAATCAGTCTCCCAGAACTGCGTGATTCTGAGGACTGAAAGAAAAGGAATACTATTACAATTAGTAACACCAAAATACACTTAGTAACCAAAAATTAATCAGTCCAACAAAACAAGCTGCTGTAAATGTGGCTGAGTGACTGTAAGCAACAGTGTTTGCTCTGTCAGCAGATCAAATAGAACCAGTATGACACTGCTATACTGGAAGAGAGTGTGTAATAGAAGACAACTTCACTGGCACAGGAATTATATAAATCACTGGTAAAACCACATCTAGACAGGAGTATACCTGTCAATTCAATTACCCTCCTTCAATCCAAAGTAAGGCAGGTAATTAGTAGAAGACCTAGAGTTCAAATTGTTTAGTCAGACAAAAGACAGAAAATACCAGGTGTCTGTAAACATGTAAGAGGCAGGAGAGTAAAGCCAAGAGTGAATAGAGAACAAAAGCTATTTATGCTAAAGAAATAGTTCTTTTGCACTGCAATAAAAAGGAACAGGTTGGCTATGATGGAATTTTCATTGGGAGTTAACAACCCTTGGTCGAGTGATGCAAGGCCTGAGAAAACATTCTCAAGGAACTCAAGAGAAGGGCAAACAAAAGTCTGATTTCAAAGTGGAGTTTGCTACGTTTGTGTGGGGACCATATACTGCCTCAGGGTGCAAGCAGAACACATTCATGAATCAGCAGGTCTCTAAAGAAACCAGCTGATCTAATTTATTCAGACATACCTGAGAGTAGACAAAGGTGGGCTGTCACTAATTACATGTTAAGTGCAGTGCTGATGTGTAAGCTCACATAAAACAAGAGATGACAGACTTTAGAAAACACAAGTAGATAGCTAAAGGGGAGAATAGAAGTTTCTTTTCTTTTTTTTTTGGCAATAAGATGGGCTGATGTTTTACCACAGAAAAAGTCTCTCTCTAAGAGTAGTAGGTTATGTTGGCTCTGTTTATAGTACCTTTGTTTGCAGTAGTTCCTGGCACTTCATGCATTTTTCATAGCTGTTTCTTGTTAATATATGCTGTATTCCTTGTAGTGCCAACAAAAAGGGCACTCAGTTGTTACCAGCCTTCTGTCACTATTTTACTGACAAAACAAGTAGCAAGAACAGCAGCTTCTGATAGTCCTACAGGACTGCAACTTATTCACAGTGAAAGAAACATGACAACTTAACTGTATCACAAAAGAGCAGATGCAAATACAACTTTCAGCCTAGTCACCGAGACACTGATAACCACAAAAGGTTTGCAAAACCAGATTTCCTTACTTGTGCACACAAAAACGCAAGCAGTTCTGTGCACATCCTTTAACACATATTAACACCCTGTTGCCATGAGCAAAACCAGATATAATACACAAGCAAATGCTGATCTGCATAAATGTTTATCGTTTTGCTTATAAAAAACTGGTATTTTCAGAAACAAGAATCAAAACAATTGATCCAGCAGTTCAGGAGGCACCCTGACCCTGCAGACAGTTTATTATGAGGCAGTCTTAGCAAGCAAATCTGAGGATGCATTACGCCATTTACATAAATCCTTCCCCTATCAAAGCTTTTTCCTTCTTCCTGCCAAATCAATAAATGGTCTCTGCTCCACTTAGCGACTCCTCTCGTGCACTCACTTTCATGTTCTCTCTCTCAACTTCACTATAAATGTACCTTTTTCCTCCACATACATCTGGCCCCAGACTATACGCTTTTCATGTCATCACAGAAGGGCAAAAATTCTTCCCTCCTTTCACAGGCTGCAGCCTTCTACACCAGAAAGAGATTAACAGCCAGCAAGTCTACTGTCAGTTACCCAGGAACAACTCAGACTGCATCAGATACATGATTCAGTACTTTCTAAAAATTAAGGTGATTCTTTTTTCGCTGCTGGGTTATGTTTGAACTTAGATGTAAAATTCAGTTTGAGGTTCTGCATACACAAATCAAGGCAACATGTTTACAAAAAGCCGTTCTAATCAGCCCACGCTAGCATTCAAAGTTCTTAGATGAGTACAGCTACAAAATAAAAAAAAGATTAAAAAAAAAACCCACAACAATTTCTAGCAAAAAGTCAGCTTCCCAGAGGGGACAAGGCTAAGGAGTCCCAAGAGTATTGCAGCCATAGCTGCAATAGTTTATCTCATTTCAGTATTTCACAGTTGTCCAGATAAACACGTTCCATTTTTCAAAAACAGACTCAGAGCAAATAAGCGTTTAAAAATTCTGCACGTTTTCTCCTTTCCTGATATCACTGACACAAATCCACCTTTAAATTTTGCCTTAAATATGTTCATATTTAAATTAAAAAACAAACTAGAAATAAGATGGCAAAGTTAAGTTGCTATTTTGAAATATTATTAAAGAATCTTTATATTACAACATACAAACTAAGTGAAACAGAAGACCCCAGAAACAAGCAAGTCTTCTCCCTCTGAATAAACAAAAAGTAAATGACAGTATATTACTTTCCAAATTTTAAAAAATTCTTTAAGAAATTAACTTTCAGGAATGTACAGCATTTTATTAAGTATAAATTAATACAGTAATATAATATGAAACACAGAACAGACACACTTGTGTGAATCCTTTAGAATCATGTATGACACCACCATGCAATTTTTTTTACATGTCCTGAAAAAAGAAACTTAAAGACATAACTGCTGCACTTGTACAAGGTCACAGCCCAGTGAGACATGAAATAACTAAAATCATATTCCCAAGAAAAATCAAATTTCCTGAAAAACACAAGAATGCAGTTAATTTACAAGAAGTATATGACATTGTTTTTCCTTTTAAAGTTGTTAGAAACCATAAGAAAGAGCATACTTCTCTTAAAGTAAAAAATAAAATAATTCAGAAACGTAAGACACAAATGAGCAGACTCTTCCTGGGCAGATGAACCACTGAACACCATTACTGGCTGACTGGGCCTGACTGACCATGGCTCGAATGAATCAGAGAGCCGCTGACTCATAAAATGAGAATGTATTTTACACTGGCTGAGTGCCTAATTCAGAGCTCACTGCATGCCCGGGTTCACTGAAATACAGCTAAGATGGAAGGACAGGACACCACCACTGCCCTAAGAGGCAAACCATGACAACTCAACAGCGGCCATGCACGGCACAGCCAGAGGAAGCGGGAGGTGGTGGAGCCAGGATCCCTTTGCTGAGGGTGTGGCAGGGGTTGTCGTGCCCGACATCCAGCACGAGCCCAGGACTGGCAGGAAGGCAGCTTCTCTGGGCTGCACACAGCTGCAGAGCCTGGGGAAGCTCCCTGCTCCAGGACAGCAAATTCCCATCTCTGCTGAGCTGATACCCATGCACATCATCTCCAGAAGAGCTCAGCCTCAGGCACAAAGTCCCTGTGTCAGCTGAGGGACCACCATTCTTGCTGGTGACAGCCCCACAGCCACCGCACCACATAAAATGATGGGTCCATGTCTAGGGACTGCACGCAGCCCAGCATGGGAAGCACAAGGTGGTCTGAGTCAGGCAGTTGCTCTACTTTGCTTTTAAAGTCGGCCCTCCCAGAGCAACTCACACCACTAGTTTGGACAAATTTCGCTAAGCCAGTCCTAGACTCTCACAGCTATTGCTTCACTCTCTACCATTCACCATGGAGAAAATCCCATGCCAAGGGAAGGATGGGGAGGAAGGATGGCAGCAGGAATGCAAACAACTGAGCATCTCAGAGACCTCTGTAAACCACAAAGCCCAAATGAGGACACATAAGGGAGAGAAGAACAAGGATAGGGAATAACTTCTAGGGGGAAAAAAATGCACTAGCACAATCATTTGTTTGGGTGGGGATTTTGTTCTTTATTTTTTAATGCAAACCAGAATCAGTTGATTCCCAAAGTAGGCAAGTCTGTACCTTGGCCAAGTTGCAACAGGTAATATTTACCACAGATCCTTCCATAATTTCACTCATCTCTTGAAAAAGCACATTAAACCACACTAGAGGCAGATATTCACAAAACTAGATCACTATCTCCACGGTAACACCCTTCACCCCTTGAAATCAAAAAACAAGCTCAAAATACCAAATTCCGTTCTGGAATGCATATTCTTCACCACTCCCTCTTTTCCACATTACCTCATATTCGTCGCTTTTGATGTCTCTTCTTGTGTGCCCAGTCACCTTCCCAAAGGTGCTCTGAAAGACTGGCAAAATAATCTTTGTCTCTCTGAATTTCCACTTCTGTTTTCACTGCCTGTTGGATGTAATCTTTAATTCGCTATTTCTGTATCTCTTAATTCAGTTTTTTATGGAAGTCCTGTCACCTCCTTCCCTGTAATTTCTAGAATTCACACATTCTTGCTGGCCACCACAGCTAACATATTTTCTACTGACAGTTATTTGCTGTTTTTATTATCACTCTGCCAGCTGGCCTAGTTGGCTATCTTCTTCAGCTTCCTATCCTGCCTCCAAACATCATTAATCTCTTTGAACTCATCTACTCATTTCCCTGTTTCTCAAATGAGACAGTGATTTCTTTGCCCTTTTCTATGGAAACCTCCTACCCCATCTCCCATTCCAACAGCTTCCTTATTCTCTGTACTCTCAGCCTCCATTTGCCTGCTCTCCTGGTCTTTGCTTAACTGCCCTTAGCTGCCTGCCTTCAAGTACTTCGTAAACTGGGGCTTAAAAAAACCTGAAACACCAAATCCCCCTACAATCGCATATATAATTATCTTCCTCATTTATTGTTCTCTCCTGTCACATTCAACATGACAATAAATTACACTCCATTTGTATTTTTTCACTTGTAATTCAGTTTGCTTCCAATAAAGGCGACTGTTCTTCTGGAGTCACACCAATGCAATCCCTATAAACCATGACTCGCTTTTCCAGAATTATGGCAAGCTGAGAAGCAGACCAGCTCCCACATGAGGATATGTGGTTTCCACAAAGGAAAGTGTATTGGTTGTATAGCCTGGTTTTGGTAGCAGGGGGCTACAGGCTGCTCCTTTGAGAAGCTGCTAGTAGCTTCCACCATGTCCAGCAGAGCCAATCCCTGGTGGCTCCAAAAACAGACGTGCTGCTGGCCAAGGCTGAGCCAATTAGAAGTAGTGGCAACACCTCTATGATAACAGATTTAAGAAGAAAGGAAAAAAAAAGAAAAAAAGTTGTTGTGCTATTGTAATTGTGGCCAGAGAAGAGAAAAGTGAGAACATGTGAGAACAACTCTGCAGGTACCAAGGTCAGTAAAGAAGGATGAAGAGGAGCTGCTTCACACCCTAGAGCTGAAATTCCCCTACAGCCTGTGGTGATGATCACAGTGAAGCAGCTCTGCCCCTACAGCCCATTGATATCCACAGGGATGCAGAGATCCACCCACAGCCTGAANAGCTTCCACCATGTCCAGCAGAGCCAATCCCTGGTGGCTCCAAAAACAGACGTGCTGCGGGCCAAGGCTGAGCCAATTAGAAGTAGTGGCAACACCTCTATGATAACAGATTTAAGAAGAAAGGAAAAAAAAAGAAAAAAAGTTGTTGTGCTATTGTAATTGTGGCCAGAGAAGAGAAAAGTGAGAACATGTGAGAACAACTCTGCAGGTACCAAGGTCAGTAAAGAAGGATGAAGAGGAGCTGCTTCACACCCTAGAGCTGAAATTCCCCTACAGCCTGTGGTGATGATCACAGTGAAGCAGCTCTGCCCCTACAGCCCATTGATATCCACAGGGATGCAGAGATCCACCCACAGCCTGAAGAGGAGCCTATGCCCATGGATGGATGCCTAGGAAGAGGCTGTGACCCTGTGGCAGACCTGTGGGAAGAGGGGGCCCTGCTCCCAGGCTGGAGCAGCCTGTCCTTGGAGGACTGCACCCCATGGAAGAGTGATCCACACTGCAGCAGTTTGAGGGGGTTTGGTGCCCGTGGGCAGCAGTTCACAGAGAGCTGTTGCCCATGAGATAGAGCCAGGCTGGAGAAGTCCATGGAGAACTGTCTCCCGTGGGAGGGACCCCACGGTGCAGCAGGGGAATGACTCCTCTCCCTGAGCAGCAGAAGAAACCACAGGAGATAAAGTAACCACAACCCCTATTCCCCATCTCCCTGCACCATTGGTAGCAGGATGGAGAAGAAAGTAGGGGTGAGGGAAAGGTGTTTTCAAGGGTTCATTTTACTTCTTTTTGTCCTGTTCTGATTTTGGTAGTAATAAATTCATTTCATATCCCTCAGTGGAGCGTGTTTTGCCCTTGATGGTATTCGATGAGTGATCTCTCCCAGTCCTTTTCTTAACCCATGAACCCTTTGTTAAATTTTCTCTCCTCTGTCCAGCTGTGGAGGGGAGTGAGAGAGTGGCTTTTTGTGGCTGCCTGGTGTCCAGCCAGCGTCAACCCACCACAGCCTTTTGTGCTGGAAAATGCGGGCAGTATTTTACTGTGGGCTAAGGAAATCTGCTTATCTCTTGCTAGAAGAGTTTAAATTCAACCACCAGCTACTTTACATATACTTTCAAATGTCTCCTTTGTGTGTTCACATACCCTCCCAGTTACATAAAAAAGAAATCCGTTCCCACCACTATGCCTGAACTTTTAATATTCTGCTGTCTCAGTCTTGCTCTAGGGATAGGATTTTCATACTTTTTCACCTGGAAGGATAACTCAGGGTAAAACTCCTCCACGTACCAATTCTAGTACTGGAGGAATCATTAATTTATACCTCTGCTACAGACTTATGACATTTACCGCAAAAGGAAATCAGATCACTTCATGTAGTAAAACTAGATACATCTACACTCTCACATTTCTGCCAGCTGATTTACTTCACTACAAATTAAGTAATTCAGTAATGCTGTGAAGACAACATAATCAGCAAGATAATCCATTACTGCTGCACAGAAGATAAAACTGGATTTCTCTCTGCAAAATTTTGTGCTTTGTAAGAGAACCGCATCCCAGCCAATAAACTAGGCAGTTTAACTGGTTACTATTCAAACTATAAAAAAGTTTAAATACTATTTAAACCAACAAAGAAACCAAAAACCTTTCTGAAATCTTTTAACAGACAAAGTCATTCACAAGTTGCTAAAAGAGAGATCTTTAGAAAGAAGCACACTTGAAGCCACACGTCTGTTTTTAGCAAACACTGGAAGTCTGGGCAGATACCACGCCTGATGACACTGAATACTGGCAAAAGATGCCATGAGGTTATTTTCTGCTGCACTGTCTTTGACCCATAAACCAGCAGGTGTTCTCAGAAGTGCTGGTCATGTTCTGAACTATGAAAATAATTTGCACAGCTTTCTGGATTTGACCATGGTAAATTTATCTCACTCACTGAACATTTTTATTCTCTTTACGAATTTTACTAGCTTGTTTCATCTCATAGCTCTTTCACAGGATCTTTGGGTTTTCTAGCACATCCCTTCACAGAGACCCTTTGAATGTTAAATGCTTCCACTTCTACTCCCTAGGAAGCCTGCAAAAGTTTTGATTATAGTGTTCAGTCTTATTAGGAACCTGTCTTACACAGGTACCTAATGAAATCAAATTGTTACCATTGTACCATGATTCATATTCACACCTATTTCATACAGTCAAGTTTTTTCAGATGATTTTTCTTTCAGTCATAACTCAAATTTCAGATTTGTCAGTGCACTGAAAGTAATTGCTTTCAAGTTAACAGAACCCCATCATATATCTAAAAAATGTATTTGGGGCTAAGTCTGATTTTTTCCCCTGCCTGTTAAATACTGGCAAGGGATTCGGATTTCTCTTACAGGATCATCATTTAAATTATTTGGATATAATTGTTTAATATTACCACTTTCAGCAATTCTGACTCCAAGAAACCATGATATCACATCTTTGCTATAATTATTTTTAAATTATAAGATATTTCAGGTAGCACTACCCATTCTATATTTGACTAACATTATTTCCAAAATAAGAAGACAGATGATTACTGTGGGATGCTGACCACTCAAAACTCACAAGAAATCAATGCAAGGTACAAAGATACAAATACTACAAGGTCATTTGTGTCAGGATTAGTGAGGCCAGCAGGACCGGGGCAGTGATTGTCCCTCTGTACTCAGCACTGGTGAGGTCACACCTTGAATCCCGTGTTCAGTTTTGCCCCCCCACACACACACACTACAAGAAGGACATTGAGGTGCTGGAGCATGTCCAGAGAAGGGCAGTGGGGCTGATGAAGGGTCTGGAGAACAAATCTTACAAGTTGCAGCTGAGGGAGCCGTGGTTGTTCAGCCCGGAGAAAAGGATCCTGAGGAGACTTTACCACTCTCTGCACCTTCCTAAAAGGACATCGTGGCAAAATGGGCATCAGTCTCTTTTGCCTGGTAACAAGTGACAGGACAATAGGAAATGGTCTCAAGCCAAACAAGGGAAGGTTTAGCTTGGATATTGGGAAAAATTTCTTCAGTGAAAGGGTTGTCCAGTGGTAAAGTCACCAACCCCAGGGGTATTTTACAGACATGTAGATGTGGTGCTCAGGGACGTGGTTTAGCGGCGGCAGTGCCAGTTCAACAGCTGGATTTATAAAGGTCTATTCCAACCTAAATTATTCTATTCTATCCTAGCCTATATTGCCTCTACCTTATTAGTTATGACCTCTTAGAAGCAATCTAAATATATAATGAGCTTAATTATACCATAACATAAAACTGACAGGGAGCCAGGATAAACTGCCATGAAATACGCAATCTTTGCATAGATCTTCTATGATCTTCATAGATCAACCTTCTTTTTTTTTTGCAAGAAAAGTGCAAAGGGCAATATTAAATGATGGAGGCAATTTGTTTGTGGGTTTTTTCTCAGAACACTCAACATCCATGAGGGATGTGAATCTGGTTTTCAGACAGCAGCAATCAAAAAAAAAAGGAAGAAGAAAAAAAAGCAAAAAACACTAGCAGCAAAGGCTAATTTGACAGTCTAAGGAATCTTTTTCCATGTCCATGAGAAAAGAAATATGTTACTGCTTGTGGCAGGAGCCTTTGAAAGGCAATGTTTTCTGCCAGGATTTTGATAAAAACCAGCATGAAACAAGTAACTTTAATGTGCTAACAACTATCTCCACGATAGTATCTTCACCTACAGTTTTGATTAACCACTTAATGGAAGACATTTTCCTTCTCTTGTGCCCAAACTTTCCTAATATCTCCTTCTCCACTGTTTGTGTGTATCCATGACATCATTAATTTATTGATATCATTTGTGGTCTTACACTAACCAGATGCTTCTGCTGACTTTGAGGTTGAATCTCAAATTACTTAAGTGTAAGGAACAACCTAATTAGATACAAACATACCTCAGTATTGAAGAGAATGGCAAGCTGATTATTAGTTATCTAAAGATATAATAGCAGTTTCTTTCTAATTTGGTGTTACATCTTCCTCTGATTTATTCAACTTTGTGAAGACGGTGTGTTATATGTTATCTAATTCATGGAATTCAGGCACTGGCATTTCCAAATAACCTTCCGGCATTGGCAGCACTTGTTCTTGGACAATTGCCATGGGAATTATTA
>WAAG01053572.1:0-12563 GCA_013390105.1 Tichodroma muraria | reverse complement strand
CTGAAGTGATATGTAACATATCACTTCAGAAAACAGCTCAGACTCGTTTCTGGATCATCTCTGAGGCACCTAGAAAAATAATTTTAAGTCACAAATTGAGCTGTGATAATTCTAGAAATCCCAGTGGGACCTTTAATATCAAAGTTCAAGCAGTCAGGTTTGATATAATCTAGATATTAGGAAGCTTTTATTAATTGAGGAGAAAAAGAAATTCTCAGAATAAAAATGGCTTTAAAACTATTTATGAAAGTTTAAACTATTTAATATGATTTATTATTAGGCACCTCTACTTCTAGTTTATTATTATTCCAGAGTTAGTTCAAAATTTTAGCTAGAAGTGCTTCTTCCAAGGGGCTGTTCTTGGATGAATTGAGCAAACCTTTCTCTGCGCAGGTGTAGTAATAGTCCGAGTGCACAGGGGTCCAGCCTTTGCAAAGGCAGTTGAGTGAGCTTTGGTCTCACTCTTTTCTCTCCTCCTAATTCTAAAATCAAGCACACAGTTGTCAAATATCTAGGACATAATTTGGAGTCTGCTTCTGAGGTCCCCAAAACAACAGAGTGTTCACAACTGGTAGCGAAAAGTGATGAAGATACAGATTGCAACCCCTAATCTTATTTAGCATTAAGTTTTTGGAACCTTATCTTGTCACTGCATATTATCAAACAGGTCAGTATCAAGCACAAAATAAATAGAGCATTAATGCAGCTAAATCAAGTAAATCTGAGCGGTAATGTGGATGGGAAATACTACTGAACAGGGAATGCTGCTCCTCTGGAAAACAGCAAGGAAGGAGAAGACTCAGTGAGAACTTAAAAGCTTTGCTCTCTGGGGTTTCTTGTTGGTACTCTGAGTGCATACAAATGTGTAAATGAAAGATGGAGAAGCAAGAGAACAAAAACACTCTCAGTGGACACAGTGCTCATGAGAGATGAAGTTGGAACATAAAAATTAATATGTCAGTAAAGCTGAATCTGAAAATATAAATCCTAGAATGTGTGATTGGAATAAAGCATTTGTGCTCTCAAAAGATCTTCTCTAAGTTTTAACGAGTTCTTAAAGCAATTTCATCAAGTTTGTTACATAAATGTATTATTTCCTGTATTACTATACAATTCTGCATGATTTTTTACTTTCTTTTAATATATAAATATTTTAGTGATAGAAAATGACATTTCGTAATGGCTTAAATCCTGGAAAATGTAGCAGTGTTAGATTAACATTTAAAAATTAACAATTACGAAACAGAATCAGGACCAAAGTACCGAATATTCAATCAATAGTAAAATCCTGGAAAAATCCTATGGGGAACAATCTCAATTGATTAAATGTTCCCCTTTTGTTGTCTTTAATGATTCTATCCATATTCTGTTTCATTTAATTGCCTATAGACAATATTGTTGGTTTCCCATCATCTGAGTAGTACAAATCCATGAGCAATGCTGAGCACTACACAGAAATAGCTGGCTTTGTTACAGCTCAGTACAAGCCAGGAGCTGCTGTCACTTTCTAATGTTGTTGACAGTCCCAGCTCATATTCAACAGCATTTTCAAAGAAAGAGAGTGCATATTTTCCCTCTAGTTATTATAATGTCCCCAGATGGTGAACTGAAAAACAGTTTTCCACTGGCATAGATCAAAATGCTAATACAATTAGCTTTATATCTGAAGAAAAGTCCTATGCCTTTTGAATACACTTATTCACAGATGACTTCATTATTCATTTTAATACAATTTTCAGATAAACCATAATACTTGTTAATATTAGACTTTTTGCAAAGGTTTCTGGCCATAGTTCTGTTCATATTTCTTGGTGGTTTCTTTTAGCAGCAGAGGGAGAAGAGAGAAGATGACAAGGGAAAAGTGCAAAGTGTCCTAGGTGTGGCATAGAAAGAAGAATGACATTAACTCATTAGGAAAATAGAGATTTTATTGCTTAATATTGCAAAGTGCTGTGCCTGTGTTATACATCTATTTAATTTTTCTCAGTCTAGTTTTTCTTTTTTCACCAGTTTCTCTTAAGGCTATGTTTGCATTTTATAAGTATGTGAGTATGAGTATTATGTAAGTAATTAAAGTCTTTCCTTGAATCAAAAAAAGCAGCAGTCTACTCTCTTTACTTTTTTTATATATAGTTTAAACTATACTTTTTTAAACGGCCTTTTTTTCCAATTTAATCCAAATAGAGTTGAATAACATCACTACTAGACTAGGCCCTTACCTTCTGCCTCTTTGAACATATACTCACTGATCCTTGCCCTTCAATCTAGAGAGAAGAGCATGGCAGACCACGGGATGGTGGTCTGGTGGTGGTGATGATATTTAACAGCTACAGTAATAGGTGAGTGTCACTCTGGGGTTGTTTGTCTGAAATCAGTTCAACTCACAAGGTAGGAGTCTGATGGAAGAAATCCTTTTATTACCACTGTACCTCACAGATAGCTGAAAATACTAGAAAATATTAAACAGTCCTCATGCCCGAGTTCTTCCACAGGAAACAGTGCTTTACCAAAAAATACACAACTACATGAATCACAGGGCCAGAAAACCAGGATGGTTGCTGTTTGCCATTATACCAATATATTTCATAACCAAAAGCAACACAAATCCTACCTTAATGCCATAGTATTCAGAAGATCAACAGCTTACTGAGCCTTCACACAACAAGTTTTAAGAAAAGGTGGTCCTGGTTTTGAATAGGCTTTTCTTTCTGAAGCTTAAGCTGAGAATGACATTTGTCCTCATGTGAAAAATATTTGCTCTACTTCATTGAGATTACCTGAGTAGGATGTGATCGTGTAGGGACCACGGAGAAAGAAGCAGGATTTAAAATGCTGCTAGGGCATTTGGGTACAGCTGGCATCTGAGTAAGTAACTACCAGAAAAAATCCTGTGTGGGCCCTAAGTGGTGCCAGGAGGCTCTTGAGGAATTACTGATACCTGTCACAGCAGTCCTCTAGTTCCTCTGTGGTTTTATACCTGATGTGAGGTATGGTTCCTTTCTCCTGCACTCCACATGTTCCAGCCTTCAAGGCACAATAATACATATGTAATGAATATATACAGCTGAAGAAAATCTGACAAACAAATATATATATAAAGTGATCTTACTGTGTTGTGTCTGTCAGTATTCAGGATATTATGAATTCATTGAACTATCTTGTAAATAAAGATTATTGCAAACCAAGAAGTGTTATTGGAGTATAGAAGAGTCTGCAAACAAAGTATAATTTACTACATAAATAATTTTTACGGTGGTTTTAATGCTTAGTGTAATTTTTAAAAGCCTATAATAATCTGTCATTGAAACACTTCAAAATATGCCCACAAAACAGTTAATTCAGGAAATTCATTTGTCCTCTATTACATTCTAGTTTCATTTAAAATGGCATGGAAGGCAATCCCAGCAGCAGTGGTCTAGATGGTTTTATAATCAAATTATATGTCTTTGAGTTATTCTTGACATTTAGGGATTAGATCTCCATTTATGTTTCCTTTTTTCATATTGAATAATCAAAAACACTTCTTTGATTTTTTGAGAGAAAGTGTGATCTGCTTGACATAAGTCATCTTCCCTTCCCAGATCCTTACTCATGTAAGTCCTACACATTTCCCAGCTTTGGAATACTTCAAGTGAAGAACCTGTGAGAGAAATAAGGAAAATTTTTTACCATTTAAATACCATTTGAATATTTTCCTTTAAAAAGTGCTCATTCTTCCTGCATAAGAATGATGGATCTATAACAATTTTCATTAATTATTTGAGCTATTTAAAGACTCACTCTTCTATGAGGTTTCTAAATGTGATCATAATCAAATAAAAATAATAATTTAATTTGTCATCTATCCATATTTCTGCATCCTGTCATTCACCAAAGGTGTGGGGACAGTGAAACTGTTTGGATTTCTCTTCTGCTACCAATCATATTTTAATCATTTTAGAAAGTGTTTGCCTGGAAATGTGTGTATATGTACATACATACATACATATGTATGTGTGTGTGTGTGTGTTTGTGTATAGATTTATTTGTGGACTTTTTCTAACTGTTTCAGAATATTCTTATTATATCAGAATAAAAGTTGTGAACCATTATAAAAACAAATTATTTTTAATTGTTTGTATTACCCTTAAAGTTACATTGAATTTGTATTTCACAATGCCTTTATTTGAGTAAAGGGCTATTAATATCCCCGATCTTCCTGAAACTTCAAATACTAGGAAAATAACCAACCCAGGCAATGCTTAGAAGTTGATATCTAAATCAATGTGTTAATCAGCCTCACTTTTTGAGGCTGGATTTCCTTCAATAGTTATTTGACAAATCCTATTAATTATAGCTGGATTTAGAAATCTATGGCATGTGGTGAGAACAAGCCATATGCTGAGATAAACTGAACTACAGCACATCTAGGTTAGTTGCAGTATGTGTGATCTTGGAAAGTGGTATTTGAATGTGTTAAAACAAAAAGTTCGTATACTGTTATTAATCATCTATTTGTTACTTAGACTTGTGGCTCAAAACATTATAGCCATAGAGGAATAACCATTATTGAAAAAATTGATTCATGTTCTTATTAAATGGATTCTGTATCAATTAAGTACTGTTTCGACACTTACCCAGATTTCTACCTGCCCTGATAATATATTCATACAGTAAAATCTCAGCAGAAATAACATAAAATTTCAATCTCAGTAGAAACAATTCAAAATTTTGACAAAAAAATCAACCTCCACACTACCTCTAAAATCTTTTTCAGTCCTTTTAAGGACTGGTCTTCAGATGACCACTTTGATTCTAGTGCAATTTGATAACATAAGAATTACAGTTGTTTTCAGTTTTCTGTTAGGTATAGTGTTTGTGGTTGCAGATGCTCTTTCTAGAGCTGTAAGGTTTTGTATAGATACTGAACAGCACTGCAGTGGTCCTGCAAGAGAGAAGACGGCTCCTCGTCCTCCACACGCCCTTCTAAAAAGTAAAAAGCATAATTGTTCCCTGCAGGCTCTTAAGAGGAAAAAGGCCCAGACCTCAGCACTCCTGGCTGGCCATGGCAGGGGATGTGGGGGTGTCCATACCCCACTCCCTGCCCAGTGCCCTGCAGTCCTGGGGGATGGAGCCTCTGGGACAAGGGAGACCTCGGCATGGCCTGCAGGGCTGTCGGCGTAGGTGTGCTGTTAATGGGTGAAACACTGAAAGGTGTGCCGAGGATTTGCTGTGTGGCTTGGGGGTTTTGGTTTTTGAATGTGGGTTTGAAGGAGCACACAACAGCACATTCAATTGCATTCAACTACTTTTCAATTGCTATTCAGTTACTATTAAGTACACATACAGTGTTAGCTGATCTTTTATACTGTGTTTGTACTGTTGCAGGTTTGGTTGTATATTTTTTTTTTTATAGATAGAGCAGGAGACACCTGCATTCACTCCTATACATTTTTATGTATCTAGATAGGGATTATATTTACACTGGAAAATCCATTTTGATACAGATTAAGATTTTGAAAATAAAAAGATATCTGTTTATCCTCTGTTTCAGTGGTAACTGATGACTGCATAATGCACTGTTCATAAAAAGGGAGATATTAGCATTAAGAAATAGCATTTATTACAGCACTAGGAGACTAGAGATGGAAACATAAAGTGGATCATTCTAGCTAGTCCCATCAAAGGGGAGACTTTTCTTAGTGAGTGGTTTTCATTAGAACAATAGCTCATATCCAAACAATGTCATGATGGGAAGGGTATAAGAGTAGAACAGAAATAGTGTCACAAGTAATGAAATTGCCACATTTCTCCCAAAATCTGTTTTGTAACCTCATGTGTCATATTTGTAGTTCAATTTCTTAGTTTCATTCTATTTTCTAACTTCCCTAAATTCAACCTTCAGCTCCTAATATTTAGTACATACTGAATGGTTTCCTTTCTCAGTATTTATAGTCTTCAAGGTTGTCTCCTTGTTATCATAAAATCTTAGAATAATACAATGGGTAATGGAAAATAATATTTATGATGATTGAAATCTTGTCATAATACTGTTGAGGCTTGTAGTTGGATACAAGTTTGCCAAATCTTTCTGAACTTGAGTAGACTAAAAGGAATGAATTTGAATTGCAAGTAGTGGAAACTCTAACTGCTTCCAAAAAAGAGAACATTAATCTACAAATGCTCTTTTTTTATTTTATTTTTTTTGGTAGTTGTACTTTCAGTACTCTAGAAAGAGGAAAAAAGAGGAAAGAATATTCCTGAAATTTCCCAAAACAGATGATTTTCAGTAGGTTACTGTATCTGATATTTACGACACTCTTCTGCATTAGGCATAAAAGGAAAACCTATCTCTGAGCTTGTCTACAAAGCCATGGTATCTTCACCCCTCTCCAGCCTTTGTGACTGTTCAGACAAAAGGGTTTAATTTTAAAACTCTTCGGGAAATTAAAAGTCTTGTTGAGGAGGAAATCTAGTATTTTTGAAATGTGGTAATAATATTTCTGTAACATGACTATGAGTTGCTTTTTGTGCTGAGTCAAGCAGCATATGTTGTTTTTCAAACTTTCACCTTTCAAGATGAAAATGAGTTTGGAAGGAGGGAGAGATGTTACCTAAAGGCTGGTTGCCAATGCCCTTTCCTACCCAGGAAGTTACAGCTCCAGTGTCTGAATGGATGAAAAGCTTAGCAAACATGAAAAGCTTTAGTTATCGCATTCTGGCCGTGCGTATTTTGACAAAAATTAATTTCATGTTTGATTATATATCTGAAACATTTGAAAGGTCTTCCCTGAAATATAACCTCTTATAATCACCATGCTAGTACAGAATATCTTATCTTATGCTAGAAGAAGTGAATTTCCTTACTTAAGTTTTGTAATCTGTTCAATGGATTCATATTTTGCTTTCCAGGAAGCAAGGTTTAGATCAAGGTTCAGTTCTTCTACATTGCCTGAGGTACTGAGATGCTGTCACCATGCTGAAACACCATCTAAGTACTTGCTTCCTTTGCCAAAGAGGTGGGTAGAGTTCATCTGTACTGAGTGTGTCAAGCAAATATATGTAATGAAATGTGGTATTTTTGCAATCTATTCATTTTCAAATAACATGCTCTTGTAATCCCTACTACGTGAAACCTCATATTGGGAGAAGAATACATAGTTATGTGCTGGGAACACTTCATTAATGGCACAGAGAAAGGATTTCCTGTAGAACAGATGGCACTTGTAGTGTCCACCAAAGCGTTCATCTAAACCAGCATTGTCTGGAACCAAATGCCCCCAGGCAAGGGTCCGACCCAGTTGTGGGAGGCACCATGCAATGCTGACAGATGGCCATGTGTTGAGGAGGCCCGAAGACCACGCACATGTACCAGGGGTGGCTGCTGAGAGCTGGAACTCCCAGTGGAAAATACTCAGTAGGCTTGAGCTTGTGGGGTGTCCTACTCTGAGCAGCATCACGTAAGAAAAACGAAGGCGTAAGAGCTTAAATCAAATGCAAGGAAGAAGGCAATGCTTTCATAGCCCTTCACCCTTTTGTTAGCTTCAGTCAACTGCAGGAGGGCCTAAAATTTAGTTCATTATTCTGCAGTAAGTAGAATGAGTGACAGTAATAAATACATTTAGAATGATACACTCCAAACTTTCAAAAAACAAAAATTTGAATATCCTAATGCTTTTTACCTTGATGTTTAGTGTTTCTTTTCACTTCTATATAAAATCTGAATAAAATCTTATTTAAGCCTGACTAAGGTTTTAAAGCTGAAGGATGCCATTGAAATAGCAAGGTCTTTTCAGATCATGAAATTGATCAAGGCTCCTTCTGTATTAAGAATACACTGGACACACCCTTGAAAAGGGGCAAGAGTCTCACTTGTCTTCAAAGGTTGAATTTTAACCCAGCTTATGGTTGCTTTTATGTTTTGCCACATCTGCAAAAGTATTTGTATGTCTTTTCAGGCGGGAAAAACACAGTTTTGAGAGATAGATGTCACAACAGAAACTTCATAGGAGTAAATAGAAGCAGAGTAGAAAGAATATCAAAACACAGAAGTGGCTGAAGTGATCTAATGAGAAACATGATAATGATGTACAATGAGGAAAAGACGTGAGATGGAAAAACATAATGAAGAGAATTTATTTGTTTAAAACAATTATACGTTTAAATTTGATGTAACTGNTCATAATAAATATTATAGGAAGCATAGGTGCCCCTGTCCTTCACTCTTATTGACTGTCATACCAAGCTGGAGTTCAGAAGTCCCACTGCTTTCTCATGGAACCACCCCAAGAGCTGAGGATCTTCAAACTGTGGGAAGTCTTTAAACATGGTCTTTTCTACTCTGTTGTGTTCTAACAGTCAGTGAGGATACCAGTAAAGGGCTACAGAAGCCTTGTGCTTCTATTTCAAGCAGGTGGGAATCAAATCTTGTGACTTTTGAGCTGCTTTGGACCATTACCCCACAGCTTGAATTCCAGCCCATTTTGTGTACAGCTGCAATAGGCCTGATTCTGCTTTTGCAAACTCTCCTTTTACCCAGCTATGCTGATACTGAAATCCAAGGTGCTACATCAGTATGAAATCCCTCTGTTGTAAGGAGAATTTGACCATATTTACAGTGAATTTCATCTGCAGATTTCTTTTCTTTATTTTAAAAGCCCTGATACTGCAATGTATCTGCAATATTATCTGTTCTTTAACTCTGGTGTTTACACCTCTGAATGAGCCACATAGCTACCAGCATGTGTGTGTGAGAGAAAGTGGAATGCATCTGCAGCTGACAAAACAAAATGAGGACCTGATCTGGATAGGGCTAGGACTTCATACAAAGCATGCCTGAAAACTTGGAGGTTCTGTTCAAACAAGTGGGTGGATGGTGTATTTGATTTACCAGGTTCATGTCTGTGTTTATGAGACCTGTGGAAAAATAATAGGGAAGGGAATGTGTGTTTGTGCTGGGTGTGAAGGAGATAGCTGGGGAGAGGACAGCATTGCATCTTTGTTTTTTTCAGATTTTGCTGTTCTGTATAGAATATAATTTTCAGTTGGAAAAGTTATATATATGACACCCTGCAGAGAGACAGTGGAAGGTTTGAGGTTGTTTGTCTGAAGTTAAATTACTTACAGATTTTTGATACAGTGTGTCTCATCAATGGTGCTCTCTTTTCCCAAATAATAAAAATATTACAGGAAATTAAAACATATTTATGTGTTCATTATTTGTCAGTTTTCACCACTGCAAAGAAGTTATAATGACTGGGCTGCCAATGCAAAGTGAAACTGAAAGTATAATGACCAAGGAGAAAAGAAAATTGGAGAAGAAACACCTTACGAGACAGAAATATCTTAAAAATAGGTGGGAAAACTTACTGTCAAGGTGATCTTCTAGTTATTACAAGCTAAGTTCAGGTGCCAAGAGGATGGAGCCAGGCTTTTCTCAGTGGTGCCCAGCAACAGGATAAGGGACAATGGGAACAAATTGACACACAGAAAGTTCCATCTGAATGTAAGGAAAAACTTCTGTACTGTGGGAGTGGCAGAGCACAGGAACAGGTTGACCGGAGAGGTTGTGGAGTCTCCCTTGCCAGAGATATTCAAAACCCACCTGGATGCAATCCTGTGCAACCTTTCTAGGTGAACCCACTATAGCTCCAGAGGTTGCTTCCAAGCCCAGCCTTTCTGTGATTCTGTTTAGATTTATAATTTATACCTACTTACATATGGACCTTTCTAAAGTCTAGGGATCTCACAGAACTACGGCATCTTTAACATTTTAGTTGCTAAAGTAGCAGCAATCATTTCCATAGCAGCTTTATCCCAGGACCCTTCAGAAACCCTCATACCATTTCTGTGAAATAGGAATCAGCTTCCAGGAAAGGAGGGTGAAGATCCAAAGTCGCACAGGATGTGGGTGAGTTATACATCAGGATGCTCGGTGGGCACCTATCCATCCAAGCATCCAGACTGGAAATGTGCCACAGCTCCCTTCTAGTCTGTGTAGCTGGATTTTCCTAATGCTGACTTGGGACTGATCTGAGTCAGAGCATCCACACAAAACCAAGATTAGGAAGGATTCATGGTCTCCAAGTATAGACATAATTGTGAAAATCAGAGTTAGGTCTGAGTAAGGAGTTCATTTCTTTGTTCTGTTCACATGGCCATACACCTCTGCAGACCACTGGTTTTGCCAGGGGGAATTTGAAACAAGGGGTCCTCAGTTCTCATCCATTTAAAGCAATGGCAATTTTACCATTGATAGTGGCAACAAGATTGCATTTAATTATCCACAACGCTGTTTTTCTTACAGTTGCCAAAATGTTGCCTGTTGAAATCCTTAGAAGCAACACAAAACAGAACAATGAAAAACAAACAAAAAACAGAAACAAACAAACAAGCAAACAAAAAATTTCAACTTCTAACCACTGACTTAGGTTACAAAACCTTTCAATTTTTAACAGGATATTGGAAAATCTAACAATCTGTAAAAGGGAATACTTTTTCCAAGAATGGCACTGTGTATGAACAAAACTTCTTATTTGTTTTTTCATAGTTGGTAAATAAAATAACCAGTGTTTTAGTTACTTTCAGATAACGTGCATGGTACCTGAGCACCAAGCTGGTAAGACTGCTGAAATGAAGAAACTCAAGAAACATAAATGTCAGGAAAGGCAAACCACAGAAAGGTAGTGGCCAAAACTTCTAAGCTGTGTTTCTAAGATATTTAAGAAGCCTCTGTGATGATTTAACTCCTTCTCTTTGCACTTTTTTTTTTCTATCTTGGAAAAACAATCTGAGAAAAGCAATACAATATTGAAAAGAAACTTCAGATTTTATAGGACAGGTTTAGTAGTATTTCATGATTGCATTGATAAAATACTTCAAGCCTATAGATTGTGCAAATTATATTTATGAAAATTAAGGTAATTATATAAATTATTCAGCTACATAGTCATTAGCTTTTGAGGATGTAATAGCTAGGTTTAAAAGATTGGAATTAAATATTAATGAACTGAACAGTGTACTGTTAAACTGCTTGTAACAATGATAAGCACTTCAGACAGGTAATTTTGTAGACTGTGCTAATGGTACTGAGAGTTCTTAAAAGAAAGACTTGTCTTGTGTGCTGTTAAACTGCATCTTTTTTACATCTTTCTTATATCAATCTTGAATAAGCTTTTAAGCTGATTATGCATTTTTTACCTTATTTGTTTGTCTTCTCTTCTAAGGCCTCTCTTTCACACAATTCTTTTTCATCTCCCTTGTTCCACACTTCATCACTTCCTGTTATTACACTTTCTCTATCCCAGAATCTCAGTGTTTCTTCTGGTTTTCTTGTAATGACTGTTCTCATATTTGCATACTTTTTTACTCAGCCACTTTTCTTCTCTGCCCTATCCAGCCTCTCTAATATCTTCATTCCCTGTGTTCCACTCCAGCAGTCCACCCTGGAGGTCACTGGTACTCATCAGTGTGGTACTCATCAGCAAGTCACGTGGCATATCTTAGGGCTGTGATTTTCTCCCTGCAGCAAAGCATTTCAGTGGTGTTTGTCTTATGTAGTGCATGCAGCAGCCTCATTGTCTGTGAAACATTCAGGATTTACTAAGACAGAACTGCACAGCACACAAACAGAGTGTAAGGGCTAAGGAGCCTCTGTTCTAACAAGGGCTGTCAGAGCTTCCACGGTCCCTACTATGAACCTAGGAACTATGGTTTGAAATCTGCAGGACAAGATGTGGAAGTTGTAAGGTTTACAACCAGAGGTAGTTTACATGTGAGTGGTGTCAGGAATGGCAGAATAGGAGACCCTGAGTAAATACCAAATTAGTTAATTCAATATGTTCTTGGTGGTGTCTTTGCCACTGTTGTAGGGATGATTCAGACAAATGTTAACTTCAGATTTATGGAGCCCTGAAAAGTCTATTTAATCATGTAAACAGCACATTTCGTTCTTTCTGGGATTTTTTTGTTTTTCGGAAATTCAAGTTTACTCTAAATTCGTCTGGACTGCTACTGATCTTTACTGAACAATATTTCCCACCAACTGCATATTCTGCTGTGTTTAAGAGAGTCCTTTTCCCTTATTTTTTTAATCTCCACATCACAAATCAAAGGTGTGGAAATGCAGCGATTCCTGTCCTACAGATGGTGAAGACACATCATTACACAGCAAACTCTCTGTATTGTACTCCGTGCTTGTTTAGCTTGACTAGGATAGACTTTAGTATCTCTAAAGTCAATGGGCAGTTTCTCAGTAAGTTCAGTATTCACTGAAATCAGCACCAAGTTATCTTCTCATCTGAAAATGGTGAGAATACACTATGTTGCTGGTTATATAATGACAATGTTGTCAGTGTTTTTAGTAACAGTGCAAGTCTCTTCAGAAAAATAAAGTTCCATTATTCTTGTCAGGTCTACTTTAATGAGTTTACACTCTCTTACCTGAATAGGTAGGTGCTGGAGGATATTTTTTAACACAGACCATTAAAATATTAATTTAATTAAGAGATAAATGTGTCATTTTATATATAGATAATGTGTAATTTAATAAAAATAGGATAATTTTCATGAAAAGACAATATATA
>WAAG01053571.1:0-17434 GCA_013390105.1 Tichodroma muraria | reverse complement strand
CAGGGAATGGCTTCAAACTGGCAAAGGGGAAATTTGGGTGGGATACTGGGCAGGAATTCTTTGCTGTGAGGGTGGGCAGGGAAGCTGTGGCTGCCCTTGGACCCCTGGCAGTGTCCAAGGCCAGGATGGATGGGGGTTAGAGCAGCCTGGGATAGGGAGAGGTGTCTTTGCCCATAGCAGGGGGTAGAACTAGAGAATTTCTCAGGTCCTTTCCAACCCAAACCGTTCTGGGATTCTCTGATTATTTCAAGCAGACCCAAGACAGAGTTTCACAGTTCATCTCAAAGTCAGTCCCAATATCCTCCTTTCCCATCAGATGCTCTGGGACAACTTCCTTGTCTCCACATTGCAAAGCAGCTCCCAGAAACTGCTCCTGGCAAGAGCACAGAATCTAACACGTCCCGTGGGCTCAGAGAGGGGACAACACAACCACAGCATGAGTGGGTGACCCTGAAAATTCTTACCTAACGTGTAGGCCATGAAGTTGAGGAGCCCCACCACGATCCACACGCCGTCTGGAACGTGCTGGTGATCAGGAGCTGCAGGGATCAGACAGACCCGAGTCAGGACAGCTCAGGATGTGCTTCCAGAGGGTTTATTTTGGCCCAAGAGGCACAGCCACGAGGCCTCAAACAGTGAATCTGGGATGTGAGCTCTGCAGGATGTGATGGCAGAGCTGCCCCACAACAGCTCACGACACCAGGTCAGTGAGGACTTTGCCTTCCAGGATATATTTGTCCTTTGTTCCCAGCTCTCCAGAACCATGGGATCTGAGAACTGGGGCCACTTCTGTAGTGCCACTGCAGGCCATGGAGGCGTGTGCAGAGGACACTCCTCAGTCACTTGCTCACAGAGCATCAAGCCGAGTCTCTTTGATGTGGCAACTCCCTGCCCCCGCAGGAACATGCCAGGATTCCCCGCCCAGTCTCCAGTCCCGTCCTGCCAATGGCAACCGAGCTCTTCCCTAATAGCACCTCCACCTCCTCCAGCGCGGCTCGGGCAGCGAGCCAGCTGCAATCAGGGAGCCCAAAGGGGCACTGGAGGAGGGCAGGAAGAGGCACGGATCCTTGGCAGCAGGAGGCCACAGGGACGTCTCCTGGGAGAACAAGGATCCCGTGAAATGCCACCTCCTGTTTCCTCAGGGCAGCAGGATGGTGCCTTTCCAGCAGCAAAAGGAGGGAGGGCATCATGTCTGCAGAGCCATCCAAGGAGGAGGGAAGGCACAAAATTCTGGAGGTCTCACCAGCACCAGGAGAAGTTTTCTGTCCAAGCAGAACATGCAGAACATGTATGTGAAAGGGTCCCAAGCCACGAGCCACCATTTCAACACCAATTTCTGAGAGGCTGGGAGGGCTGGGGATGTCCAGCCTGGAGAAGAAAAGGCTCCAGGGAGCTCTTAGAGCCTCTTCCAGGGCTAAAGGGCCTCCAGGAGAGCTGGAGAGGGTGGGACAAGAGCCTGGAGGGACAGAACGAGGGGGAATGGCTTCTCTCTGCCAGAGGGCAGGGTTAGAGGGGGCACTGGGGCTCGGAGGACCCTGGGATAGCAGAAGGTGTCCCTGCCCCTGGCAGGGGGTGGGACTCGATGGGCTTTAAGGTCCCTTCAACCCAAACCATTCTGGGATTCCATGATTCTGGATGTCTGGGCGTCCTGGGGGTTTTCACCTTGAGCTGCTTGACAGCTTTTCTTCTCATGGCTCTCATGCCATAACAGCCCAAATCCTGGCCAACAGCCACGGATGCCACCCGAGCCTTGACTTGTCTACCAATAAAGGCAATCCCAAGAAACCAGGATTTTTGCCACGTAACTGTGTTTTGATGACTGGTCCAGTTTAGAAGAACTACACAAACTTTCCTGAGCAACCTAAACCAGACCTGGCAGGGTCTAAGGGAGGGAAAAACACAGAGAAGAAGCTCCTGAGAATTATCACACTGCATTAATCCTTTCCCTGGGACTCCTCCATGTGCAAAGGGACACAACTGAACCGTTGGATTCACAGGCAGATGAACGTGGGGACTGTTAGAAAGTTTAAAGCTGTGAATGGTGAAGCTCAGAAAGAGGATTTGGCCTTGTTAGTCTGATGTGGTGGTGGTTTTGCCAAGAGGGAAATGAGCTGGGATGTGAAAAACAAGGCTCTACCTGCTGATTTCAGGGAAGCAGCACTTCCTAACATTTTCCTGTTAGATTTTCAAACAAGGCCACTGGGTTGTTTGCTCTGCAGGCAGAGCCAATTCCATCCCAAGATTCTGGCTGTCTCCTCCTCCCTCTCCTACCCGCTGCCAGCCAGGAGCACCTTTCCCTGGCAGCCAGAGGGAAGGTGTCACACCCAGACAAGTCCTTGTCACAAAACCCAGCGAGTTCGATCCCCTTCTCTGTCCCAGCCACTTTGGGAAGGCCCAGACCCAGAGGCCTCACCAAGGAGCACTGGAATTCCCAGCAGAGGAGGTGACAGATTTCCCACCTGACCGGGAACATGCAGCCTTACCAGAAGCATAAAAGTCAGGGTCGAAGTATGCCATGAGGAAGAAGTTGAAGACAAGCAGCAGGAAGCCAGAAAACGTTATCAAATTTGGGGCCAGCCAGGTAGGGAAGATCTATGGGAAAGCAGCAAAAGAACAGATGACCTCATTAAAACATGGACTGAGGAGCAGGCGCTGCTCCAGCCACGGCTGCACCGTCTGGGGTTAGACAACACTGCCAGGAGCACCCGGAGCATGCCGGGGCAGCAGGAAGCGTGGGGCTGGGATGCAGGCACACAGGGATTCGGGGCAGTGGCACCACAAACGAAGCAGCTGATGGGGTTAGAGGTGACCTGGGCTGTGCTGTCCCGCTCGGGGCGGGGCAGGGACTCACCTTCACGATGGCGTTCCAGAAGGGATGCATGACGTACAGGGACAGGGGGTTGCTGTCCACGGCGCTGTACTGGGAAAGGGAAACAAAAGCCAACACTCAGGGCTGCAGCAACTCGCAGAAAAAGCCAGAGGTTCTGAGCCCCATCCTGTGTGGAGCCCCCACGGGACTCGTGATGTACCCCCCACCAATCCTCCACCCTTTGGAAATGCCAGCTCCAGCTCTCCGAGTGGACACGGGCAAGGAGCAAGGTGCTGATCCTTCCAACTGCTCTGCCCCACCTGGATGAGGAGAAATGCTGTGGGTCCTATCCCCCAACAATGCCACCTGTCACCTGCTCTGCTGTGACCCCTTTGTTCCCTTGCTGGTCCCAATCTCCATCCCTACTTCCAGCAGTGGGACTGGGATGAGCAGGATGGGTCTCAGAGGGCCCCTCTCCACTGAGGAGCTGAGATTTCACCAGAGGCAGCTTAGGGAATGGGGAGGGAGAGCTCTTACCCCTCACTGCATCACTTTTACAACATTTGAGGTGCTCAGGGTGTGTTTGTGATGGGAGAAATAAAAATAGAAATAAAAATCAAAGATCTAGACAAGGCATGAAACAACTTCCAGCTAGAAAGTTAAAATTTGACATCTCTTGGCTCTCGAGAGCAGCATGAGCTGTTATCTGCTCTCAGCCCCTTCCAAACACAAATTACACTGGCTAAAGTCCTCTTCTCCCAGGAACACTTTGATAAGAATCCCAAGAACAATTCCATAGGCTACCAAACTCCTGGGCTCACATGCTTAGTGCTGTTCTGGGCAGAATGTGCTGCTCACCCACCTGCTTGGGACAACACCCCCAGCTCCAGCCCGAGTCTGCCCGAGCCCAATGCCAACCACAGAATCCCGGAGTGGTTTGTGTGGGACCTTCCAGAAACTCGAGGGACACCTCCCCCTGTCCCAGGCTGCTCCCAGCCCCAGTGTCCAGCCTGGCCTTGGGCACTGCCAGGGATCCAGGGGCAGCCCCAGCTGCTCTGGGCACCCTGGGCCAGGGCCTGCCCAGGGAACAATTCCTGCCCAAGATCCCACTCAAATCCCCTTTTCCAGTTTGAAGCCATTCCCTGGCTCCTGTCCCTCCAGCCCTTGTCCCCAGTCCCTCTCCAGCTCTCCTGGAGCCCCTTCAGGCCCTGCAAGGGGCTCTGAGCTCTCCCTGGATCCTTCTCCTCTCCAGCTGAGCACTCCCAGCTCTGCCAGCCTGGCTGTAGACCAGAGAGACTCCAGCCCTTGGAGCAGCTCCGTGGCCTCCTCTGGACTCATTCCAACAGGTACCAAATTTGGTTTGGTTTGGTTGGTAAAAGGAAACCCCTCAGCAAAGAGCAGCTCCAGGTGTCCCCCCCGGCCCATGGCCTTGAACCAGCCCCTGTCACTGCTTCCATGGATTGCTCCAACCCATTCCTCTCATTGTCTGCATACCCCACTTTTCCCTGGAAGCAGAGAAGTGGTGGGAAAGGGCAAAGCAACACCCCCCAAGACAGGCACCAGGACCAAGAAGGGGCACTGGGTCTCGCTGGGGTCCCATCTCACAGCCTTTGTTCCCACCTGGATGAATCCCATCCTTGGCAAGGATTTCTGCACCCCCTCCCAGCCCTTCCCTGCCCTCCCTGTGCAGGGTGAGTCCATCTCCCTGGGATTCAGCCTCAGAGGTTGAATCCCCACACCAGCAAAGCCACAGGAGCTGCAGAGCAAGAAGCAACAAACCCCAAAGCCATATGGAGGCGACTCTAAGCCACAAGGAATTTCTATCTCAGCTTAATGCAATTTTGGGGGGGGAGAATTCCAAATGCTTTACAAGATAATAGGATTTGAAGCACCAGTTAGGGGAGGAGGAGAGACTGATTTAATCTCATTATCCCCAGAACAGCCTGCAACAAGAAAACAGATGCAAGGCTTGGAGCGAGGCAGGGGAAGCGCTCCGGAGCCTCCGTGACCGTGCTTGGAAGGTACCTCAGGGAAGTTTCACCAGGCTCATGGATTGGGAAGTCTTCCTCTCTCCCTGCTAGGATTGGGGACAATATTCAATCAACAGCTTTTCCCCATGGCCACACATGTTCCCACCTTGCTTGCAGACCTCAAACACCTGGGAAGAGGCATTACTGGAGAAAGGGCAGCTGCTCTGCAGAGGTTTGCTGATACAACCATGGAATCATGGAATATCCTGGGATGGAAGGGACCCACAGGGATCACGGAGTCCAACTGCTGTCCCTGCACAGACCCCCAACAATCCCACCCTACGCATCCCTGGAGCGTTGTCCAAAGGCTCCTGGAGCTCTGGCAGCCTCAGGGCCGTGCCCATTCCCTGGGCAGTGCCCAGCTGGGGGAAGAACCTTTCCCTGACATCCATCCCAACCCCCTGACACAGCTCCAGCAGTTCCCTTGGGTCCTACCCCTGTGACAGAGAGCAGAGATCAGAGCTGCCCCTCAGGAGGAAGTTGCTGACATTCCTGAGGTCTCCTCCCAGCCTCTTCTCCAGCTGAATAAGCCAGGTGCCCTCAGTCACTCCCTGTGTGGCCCCCTCAGACCCTTCCCCATGCCTGTGCCCCTCTGGGGCTCTCCCACAGCTTTAGATCCTTCCTACGCCCCCAGCTCCTGCCAGGCTCCAGCCAGGACACTTCTCTGTGTGCTGAGCAAGGCCAGCAATGCTGTGCCCACTCTGGGGACACCCTGGGGCACAGGGACAGAGCCAGGGCTGGCTCTGGTGCCGGGCTGGCCGCCACCCTTGGGGACAGTGCTCTGGACAGCCGGGACACGGCTGCCTGCCCAGGGCAGTCGCTCCCAGAACACCAGTGAGTTGCCAGGCATCTTCAGGGACAGATCCCAAGAGCATCTTGGCCATGCCCAGCCTCCCCCAGCTGCTTTTCCCTGTCGGGGTCTTCCTTACAAACGTTACTAAAGTTGTCTCTTCCACCTCTTCACTTGTGAAGCCTCAAACCCAGCCGTGTTTGAGCCTGGCACTGGCTCCATCATTCCCTCACCTCATCCTCCCTGGAAATTAGTGTCAGGTGATCCTCCTGCATTTTGGACCTCCACACATTGGGCTAGTGACTCACGTCCTTCTGTAAGTCATTCTTTTATCACGACCAATGATTCCCACCAGCCAGGACTCTGGATTTCTGCCCCTTTTTCAGGGAAAGAAGATTAAAGGAAAAGGAGAAGTGCCCAGAAGGAATTTCATACACCCCAGAGTCTCCTTCCCAAAGCAGCCAGGCATTTGTAAAGGGCCATGCTCTAAAATAGCTCCATGTTCACAGACACAGCTTCTCCTCACGGCTGCAGGGAGGAGCCAATCCAGCCCAGACAGCTCCCTCAGGACTGGGATCAGAACTCCTTACGGAAAGAGCAAAACCAGCAACCATCTTATCACTGGCACCACACAGGAGAGTCCTGTCCATGCCAGGATGGCTCCAGGGAGCCACAGGCACCCCAAGAGCTGGGGACCGCGGTGGCTGCGGTGCCATCGCAGACGAGCTGGCTGCCGTCGTTATGGGATTTACAGACACAAATGGCTCGTATGGCTTCAACCCAACATTAATCGTGCAACCAGGACACCTCTGGGAGACCCAATTATGCGTCCAGAGAGGAAAAAAAATACAGATTTATAGCCCAGATTCTACTAATGGTCTTCCTGTCCAGGAAAAAACAATTCTGCTTTGAAGTAATCTGGTTACCCGGAGCCAGCAGCAGACCAAGCACTGCCACACAATCCTGGAGTATCCTGAGATGGGTGACCCACATGGGTCACCAAGTCCAGCCCCTGGCCCTGCAGAGGACATACCAAGAATCCCACCACGTGCCCGATTCCCACCATCACCACCGTCTGGGCCCAGCGGTGCTGGCGTGTGACACCCAGGTGGGCTGGGGCAGCACAGCACTGGTGGCACCTGTGCTGAGGACAGCAAACAAACACGGGTTTGCACATCCCATCCTGCTCACAGGTGCTCCGGGCAGGATCAGGGCACTCGACAGAGCAGCTCCAGCATGTCCACGAGGCTGTTCCCTACAAATCTCCTTAAATACGAAGAGAGCATGAGGCTAAGAACCTTCTCCCCTCAGGCTCAAGCTAAGCCAGGAGGCAGAAAACTCAAACCAATCCCAGCAAATGGAAGCGAGCAGAGCCGTGCCAGGAAAAAAAAAAAAAAAAAAAAAAAAAAAAAAAAAAAAAAAAAAAGTCACATTTGCCCTATGCCCACCCTTGGCCAGCGTGTGAGGAGTCACCTCGCCCTTCCATGGTACTAATTAACTCGAGCCCTGTTTGCCTTCTCCAAGGTCACTTCTCAGCTGGCACCAGAAGGGAGCATGTTGGCAGTGCAGAGCTGCACCCACCACGCGAGCCCACGGGTTTGGCTCCCACCAGAAAGCTGCAGGAAGGATGTGGATGTCCTGGCTGTGTGTCCCAGCTGCAGCTTCAGTGTGTCCCTCCTCCTGCCTGGGTTTCACTGGGCAGGTTTTAGACATCCAGCAATGAAAGATGCTCCAAAACACAGCATAAAGTCACAGAACCACTGAGGTTGGAAAAGTCCTCTCAGAACGAGTCCAACCATCCTCTGGCACTGCCCAGCCCACCATGTCCCATATCCCCAAGTGCCACATCCACAGGGCTTGTAAATCCCTCCAGGGATGGAGACTTCACCCCTGCCCTGGGCAGCTGTGCCAGGGCTGGACAGCCCTTTCCAGGCAGGAATTGTTCCCAATATCCAACCTGAGCCTGCCCTGGCCCAGCCTGAGGCCATTTCCCCTTGTCCTGGCCCTGTTCCTGGCAGCAGAGCCCGGCCCCCCCGGCTGTCCCCTCCTGGCAGGAGCTGTGCAGAGCCACAAGGTCCCCCTGAGCCTCCTTCTCTGCAGGCTGAGCCCCTGCCCAGCTCCCTCAGCCCCTCCTGGGGCTCCATTCCCTTCCCAGCTCCCTCAGCCCCTCCTGGGGCTCCGTTCCCTTCCCAGCTCCGCTCCCTGCCCTGGACACGCTCCAGCCCCTCCAGGGCTCTCCTGGCAGGACTGAACACCTGCAGGGTCCCAGCAAGGCCAGAGCCCCATTCCTCAATAAGGAACTACCACACTGAGCAGAAGCCTCCCTCCTGCTCCCCAATCCCCACAGCACATGGGGATTCATTGGGAAAACCACATTCCTGCCCTGCCAGCACGCTCTGATATTCACAGCCTTGGTTCTCAGACACCAGCTGGGAGATTCGTGGAATCCACATTGCTTTGGATTGAATGGACTTTAAAGCCCACCCAGTGCCACCCCCTGCCATGGGCAGGGACACCTCCCACTGTCCCAGGTCACTCCAAGCCCCAATGTCCAACCTGGCCCGGAACACTTCCAGGGACGGAACAGCCTGCCAATTCCAGCTGCATCCAGGAGCTCTCTCTGTTTAGGAGCACCAAATATCCATGAATACAGGTCACCACCACTTCCCCCACGGTGCGAGGTGATCAGCTGCACAGGGGTGCACAGATGGTGAGCTCGGGGCTGGGAATGATGAACCTTCAGGGATGCAGTCAGGAGAGGATCAGTCAGCAGTGAACCTCTGGAGTGGAAATGGAGGGATCAGAGCCGTGACTAGGGGAGGAAGGCTGGGGGAGGGGGGACAAAAGGCAGAGTCAAAAATGCAGGAACAGGAAACTTGTTACAATAACACTGGGACTGCCACAAGAATTTCCTGTGTTGCCAGAGCTGGTTTCAAAAAATAGGGGGGACATACTTGAGAGGGGGATCAGACCAGCTCTGTGTGCCCAAGGAGAACAGGAGGGAGCAGGGGAGCAAGGCAGTGACAGCAGAGAAGGCAGCAGTCTCTCAGCACCCCCAGACTTCCACAGCCATGTGCTCTCCCCAAGGGCATACCCCAAAACCTGCTTCCCGCAGGGTCAGAGAGCTGCTCTGGCACCTCCAGGCTGGGATGCCCCTCACGGAGGCCATGAGCCTCTGGGGAGATCAAACACTGAAAGACCTCAGCCCCTCTGGAGAACTGGATTTGATCCCAACTCACCGACCACGAGAACAGGACAGGGGGAACGGCCTTAAACTGCAGGAGGGTGGGTTTAGATTAGAATTTAGGAGGGAATTACTTCTTCAGAGGGTGGGCAGGCCCTGGCACAGGGTGCCCAGAGAAGCTGTGGTTGCCCCTGGATCCCTGGAAGGGTCCAAGGCCAGGCTGGATGGGACTTGGAGAAACCAGGGATAGTGGAAGGTGTCCCTGCCCCTGGCAAGGGGGTGGAATTAAATGATCTTTAAGTCACTTCCCATCCAAACCAGTCTGGGATTCTGTGATGAAGCACAAGTCAGTGAAAGAAAAGAGAATTTTTTACAATCCCTAGGAAAAGAAATCAGGCTGAACCTTTCCATTCAAGGAAGCCATAAGCCCACACAGATCAGGAGATGACTCCAGGTAAAGCAAGGCACTGCAGGAAGGAGGAGCAATGCTACCCCCAAGTTTCAACAGAGCCTTTGTGAAGGGCACAAATAAAACCTTTTTCTCCAAAGCACATTTCTGCTTCTCTCTTATCCCGCCTCTCCACAAAGAGGAAATTCACAATTAACAGGAAAAACCCCACACTTGACATCCAGCTTTGTGCAAGACGTGAAGCAGAGCGAGTCAGGTCACTGACACAAACCCTTGTAATGTGGCCACTTTCGGAGCCAGCCACGGGAAGTGACACTTGAATTTCCACAATGCACTCCCAGTTCTCTTCCAAACCCTCGGCACAGCCAAAGACCTGCTGTTCATTAGCAATGAGTAACTTCTCGGATGGAATTCCCTGTAGCCAAGACTCAACAGGCACCAATAAACATTGCAGCAAACTTTCAGTGCAATGAAAGGGCCCCGAGATGGGCTGACAAGCAGCCCACGCTGTGTTTAAGGGATGGCTCTGCACACCTTGCAACACTCAAGGCACGAGCTGGGAGCCAGCTCTGCTTTGCATGCCAAGGAGAGAGAGAGGCTTTTCCAGCATATGGAAAAGCCACACAGCCAAAGGCACCAGCAGGCTTAGCACTGTCACCACTTCAACTACTCCTTCCCCTCCACAGGCCTGTGGCTGCTCGCCATGGCACCTCTGTGCCCACACTGCCAGCTGGGATGGGGAATGCAGCTTCCTGCTGCTCCACTGTGCTCACATCCACGAGAAAGGCGCCTGCTCCTGGCAGATGTCCCCAGTCCCCAGCCGGGCACAGCAACCTCCTGCTGCAGGTGGCCCCGAGGATGCAGGATGTGTGCAGCAGGCAGATGGGCACAGCAGCAGCCGTGTGCTTCACCTGCACCACGAGGGAAGAGCCCAGAGGGCCCCTGCTGTGGGACAGGAAAAGGGAAATCCAGGAAGAAGGACAGGACCTGGCTGTGACACCTGGAATCCCCCAGTCCTGGGCTGATCCCCGAGTGTGGGCAGCAGGGCAGGGGGGATCCTGCCCCTGTGCTCAGGTGAGCCCCCACCTGCAGAGCTGCCCCAGCCCTGGGCCAACAGCACAAGCACCTGGAGCTGCTGGAGAGAGCCCAGAGGAGGCCCCGGAGCTGCTCCAGAGCTGGAGCCCCTCTGCTCTGGGGCCAGGCTGGCAGAGCTGGGGGTGCTCAGCTGGAGAGGAGAAGGATCCAGGGAGAGCTCAGAGCCCCTTGCAGGGCCTGAAGGGGCTCCAGGAGAGCTGGAGAGGGACTGGAGGGCCAGGAGCCAGGGAATGGCTTCCCAGTGCCAGAGGGCAGGGCTGGATGGGATTTGGGGCAGGAATTGTTCCCTGGCAGGGTGGGCAGGCCCTGGCCCAGGGTGCCCAGAGCAGCTGGGGCTGCCCCTGGATCCCTGGCAGTGCCCAGGGAAGGTGTGGCAGCCAATACAGCCACAAGCTGCCTGTCCCTGGGCGAGTCATTGTCTTATACAAAAACTCACAGAGGTTTGAAGTTCCTCCTGGAAACCCTGCAGGACCCACTGGGGACTGAAGCTGCAGCAGGTCTGGACCACAAGGAGCTTCATCACCACCACTGCGTGGCTAAAACAAGCAAGTTTGGGAACCCCCTACCAAAACATGGTTCGATACCTTTGGCACCCTGTAGAGCAAAGGCCACTGCTCAGAAACCAGCAGCACTTCAGCAGCAGTTTCAGGGCTGCTTGGGATGAAGAGATGTAAACACAGCCAGAGCAAGTCACAGGAGTGGCACCAGCTCATCACTCATCAAAACCTTCCAGCACGTCAGAAGTGTCTCTAGAAAGCAGCATAAATCCCTTCCCCTCATCGCTTAGCACAGGGGAAAAGCTCAGCCAAGGCTCGTGAGCCGAGTCGCTCCCAGTTAATCCATAAGCACTGCTGCTGCCTCCTCCAACCACGGCACTTCTCAGACCACGAGAGCTGCAAGGGACTCGCTAAGCTGGGCAGTGGTTCAAACCCCTGAACTGAATCACAGGAAAGGAGAAGAAAGAAGAAAAAGCACCTCTAACTTGGAAATCACAGTCTAGCAGGTGCCAGGCAGCACCTTGGGAAGCTGCGTGTGTTTAAAGGCAGACACACGCCCGGCTGTCTCAGAGCAATTAAAAGAGCCCTTAGGGAAGGAGTTAAGTGATTCCAGAGCTGGGCTCAAAGGCTTCCCCTCCTTCTCACCCTTCCTGCTAAGGAGAATCCGAGCTGGCAGGCTGGGGGGAAGCACTGGCCTTTAATCACTGCGGCCTTGAGCCTCACAGCCCAGCAGCAAAACGCTTCCCTTCCTGCTTCCCTTGCTCCCAGCGCTGTTGTTCCATCGGTCTGAGCTGCCATCGGTGTGTCTGAGCACCCTGCAGAGATCTCCTCAGGGCTCCTGTTTCCAGAGCAGCCTAGAGAATCCTGCCAGGAACAGCTTCCAGCCATCTGCTTCCCACGGCGCAGCATCTGCAGCCCTGCTCCCGGTGGCACTCCAAGTCTGGAGGCAATGGGATTTCTGGTTGAGGGGCAGAGCACCCTCTTCTTCAGGGCACAGATGGGACCAGCAGCTGGGTTCCCACCTGGAAGAGGGGTGCAGAAAAAGGAGGAGACCATCCAGAAGGAAAATGCTTTCCACAATAAATGGAAATCCCTGAAGCCTGACCCTTGGGTGCATTCAGTGCCCCAGGTCTCCGAGCTCCCCTGTGAGCATCTTTTCCATCTAACACTGGAAATGAGGAATAGAGTTGATTTCCTGTAAGAAAACCCTTTAAGAACCTAAGTAATCACATGTGGGAAGGATTTTCTATGGACGGGGCCTGCCAATCACATGGATCAGAGGCGCATTTGCTGCTCCCCCACCTGGGATTCCCACCACCCAAATGGATGTAGTATCCATACTTTTCCCTCCTCAGAGTGTCAGCTCTAATAAACAACATTTTAAAGGCCACCACCAGCTCCTGCTCAGACACATGGACAAAGAATGGAAGACTTTGAGGGGTTTTGGAGCAGCACCTTTGCTATAAAAGGTCCTTCCCAAGCCTCATTTGAGTTTCCTCTTGGCTGAACTCATGATGGCTCCAGAAGCTTCTGGGATGAGCCACCAGCCTGGTCCACCTTTGGACTCAAACATGACACATGTCATCACCTTCCCTCTCCATTCCTCCTGTGCCTCGGGTAAGGAGTGGCATTCCCACCTTCTCCTTCGCTGGCATTTGCCCCAGACCAAGATCCCTGAGGATAAGATGCCAGGAATGCCTGAGGCCCACGTGGCATCATGGCAAAGCCTTGTACTTGCGCTTCCACCCAGCTCACACCTGGAGGAAACCAGGGGAGCACTCACATGCAGCCAGAGCCTCCTGCACACAACACCTGTCACTCAAGCACCTTCCCTGCTCCTAGGGGACCTGGATCAAAGAGACACACATGGACCACGGCCCCGGGAACACTCATCAGTGGCTCCATCACACCAGAGACACCAGTCCTCAGGGTAGAGCTGGGCAGCATGGAATGACAAGCAGCTCAGACAAGGCTGGGTGAGAAAAGGCTACAGAGAAGGCAGGGCACGTGACTGGAATAGGGAAAGACAGGGACAAACCATCAGAGCTGGCTGCAACTGCCAAGGACACGTGAAGTGCAGAGCTGTGTCCTCCCTTAGAATCATCAAATCCCAGAATGGTTTGGTTGGGAAGGGACCTCAGAGCTCATCCAGTGCCACCCCTGCCATGGCAGGGACACCTCCCACCAGCCCAGGCTGCTCCCAGCCCCAGTGTCCAGCCTGGCCTCGGGCACTGCCAGGGATCCAGGGGCAGCCCCAGCTGCTCTGGGCACCTGGGCCAGGGCCTGCCCACCCTGCCAGGGAACAATTCCTGCCCAAAATCCCATCCAGCCCTGCCCTCTGGCACTGGGAAGCCATTCCCTGGCTCCTGTCCCTCCAGACCCATGTCCAAAGTCCCTCTCCAGCAGAGGAAGCAAAGCGGAACAGACACCTCTGTGAACGCTCCCCAGGGCCCCACCTCCCCCTCTCTCCCATACATTTACAGAAGGAGGGTGCCCAGAAGTTGGCCCAAGGCCATCTGCAGACAGCTGTTAAGAACCTGAGCTCTGGCACACAACAAGCAAGTTTCCACTCAGAAATAGCAGTGCCTGGCTGCAGCTTTCTTGGCAGGGGACACCCCACACCTGACAGTAACGGAGCGCTGGGGTTTGGCAGAGGACATTCAACACCCGACCAGAGCAGGGTGCCTGGATCGCTTTCCCTTGGCATGTGGACACACAAATCCTGCTCCACGGCCTCAAAACAAGCACTGGAGTTTGGGTATCGGGAACTCCAGCCTGCCAGGACCAGCCATCACCTGCCCCAGGCTGACAAGTCACAAGTGCTGGAGCTGACACCCCTGGCATTTGTCTGGCCTCAGGGGAAGCCTCAGCACCTGCCAGGCAGGGCTGGGCCACATCACCTACAGAGCACGGATTTGGGGCCTCCCTTCCCAGTTCAGCTTAGCCTGTCTCCAGAGGGGTATTTCCTACACCCAAAGAATTCCCTGCCGCAGGAGTGTTACAGGCACAGAATCCCAGGATCACTGAGGTTGGAAAAGACCTCCCAGAGCCTCGAGTGCAACCTGTGACCGATCCCCACCTTGTCCCCAGCCCAGAGCAGTGAGTGCCATGTCCTGGCCTTCCTTGGACACCTCCAGGGATGAATCTCCAGCACCTCCCTGGGCAGCCCCTGCCAAGGCCTGAGCACCCTTTCCAGGCAGGAATTCCTCCTGCTGTCCAACCTGAGCCTGCCCTGGCCCAGCCTGAGGCCATTTCCCCTTGTCCTGTCCCTGTTCCTGGCAGCAGAGCCCGGCCCCCCCGGCTGTCCCCTCCTGTCAGGAGCTGTGCAGAGCCACAAGGTCCCCCTGAGCCTCCTTCTCTGCAGGCTGAGCCCCTGCCCAGCTCCCTCAGCCCCTCCTGGGGCTCCATTCCCTTCCCAGCTCCGCTCCCTGCCCTGGACACGCTCCAGCCCCTCCAGGGCTCTCCTGTCAGGAGGGGCCCAGAGCTGTCCCCAGCACTGGAGGTGCCCCAGCAGTGCCAGCACAGGGGACGGGCACTGCCCTGGCCCTGCTGCCACCCCAGGGCTGGCACAGCCCAGGGGCCAGTGGCCTCTTGTCCACCTGGGCTCGTGTCCAGCCACTGGCACCATCACCCCCAGCACCAATAAACCCTGACACCCTCTCTGCCAGCGCTGCACCTCGTGCTGCACGGCCTCCTCGGGCTCAGGAGCTCCTCAGTGTCCCTTCAGGAGCAGCCAGAGGACCGTTCCCTCTCCGCCCCTGCCAGCCTGGGACAACAGGAGCACACTCCTGCCTCGCCCCCAGCCAGCAGGAACGTGCACACTGCAAACTGAAACCATCTGGACTCCTGACTCCAAGGCAGGAGTGACCCAGCCAGGGCTGGAGAAGGCTGTGCATCATCCTGCATGAAGCTCCTCTGCTCCTGCTCTGTCAGCTCCAGGGACACCAGCTCCTCTCCAAGGACAGGCTCCTTCCCTGGGACACGCTGCCTCCTCCACATCCCCCCAAATCCACCTGCTCTTCTCCAAATCGATGGCGTGTGGCCGGAGAGCTTCTGCCAGGCACAGCTCAAAGGCTGAGGCACAGCAAGGCCCTGGCACAGGGTGCCCAGAGAAGCTGTGGCTGCCCTGGATCCCTGGAAGTGCTCCAGGTCAGGTTGGACGGGACTTTTAGCAACCTAGGATAGTTGGAAGGTGTCCCTGCCCATGGCAGGGAGGTGGCACTGGATGAGCTTTAAGTTCCCTTCCAACCCCAGTTGTGAGTCTGACAAGGTAAGCCAGCTTTGGAAGCTGCAAAGGGCAGAGCACACCAAGCCTCAATGCCTAAATCAAGGCTGGAATACGTGACCCAGTACCGAGATTTGTGCTGGATCAGCCACTTTCCCAAGGCTAAAATAGCCAAGAAGAAAGCTCCCCAAGGAAACAGAACACGGAGGAAGCAAGGAAGGCAGCAGGGCAGAGACACGAGAGGGGCACAGATGGTGCTCTTGGAGCACTAAGTGAACCCACCCACTCCTGACAAAGTCTCTGTTGACTCAGTCAAACCGGCAAACCACAGGCTCTGGGGCAAAGCTCCTCCTGTCCTCGGGACACAGCTCCATCAGAGCCCTGCTCCCACATTCCAGCCCTGTGCCCCCAAAGCACGGCCAGGGAGCACCCCACCAGTGCCTAACTGGGGACAGTGAGCAGCTGATGCTTTTTGTGCTGCGTGGGACCTTTTTCCTCATCCCGGGTGCCTTTCAGGGTTCTGCTCCCAGATTTAACTGCAGCAGCATTTCTGTCAGAGGTGTCTTCAGGAAATAACCTGGGGGCAGTTTTGGTCCCTGGCACACGATCCAGAAGGGCTGGAGACCCCCTTGACCCTGCACAGGTGCTGAGAGGGTTGGCAGCAACCCCACCGATCCCTCCAGCACGACAGGAAACAGGCTGAACATCCAACAGTCTCCCTCCTGGAGGAAAAGAATCGTCTTTGCAGCGGCCAAACCAGTCCCTTTGGGAGGCCTGGCTCACAGCTGAGTGTTTTGATTACCTTTCTCCAGCACCCACACAAACCCATGGTTGTTCAGTGCCTTTCTAAACACGAGGAAATTTTCCTGATGAATCCCCACACAGCCAGCGTTCCACAGGGAATCTCGTGCACCCTGACACATCGTTCCAAGTCACTCTCTCAAGTCCATTTCTCTCCACCTCACCAGGGTGCAAGAGGAGTGGGAGCAAGCCCTGGCCACCCCAGCCCCTGCGGATGGCTCCAGGAGGAGCTTTGCTCCCTGAAGGCCTCAGACTTGTCCTGATTGTCCACACCCTTAAATGACAGCCCATGAGCCTCCCTGGAAGGACAACTGGAACGGGGGCCCACGTGACGGGTCCCACAAGAGCAAATCAAAGAAGGTGAGGTGAAGCCTTTTTACTTCACTGCTGGCATGGGAGAAGAAACAAATATGGAAAACATCCTCCACTCCACATAAACACAGGAACAAGCATTCCCCCATGTTAAGATTGTCGCCTACTTTGACCCAAAATCAGCCCCCGGGGATTTAAATACCACGGCAGAGCCTGTTGGCACTTCCAGCACATCCTTCCAAGGTTCTCAGCACTTTGAACAGGACACAGCTTGGCACAACGACACTGGAACGACGAGGGTTCCATGGGTGTGACTGCATGGAGCAGCCACAGGGCAGGAGCACGGCGGTCCTGAGCACCATGGGGACAGTTCCTGAACCAGCCCTGCTCCCGGGAAACCCACAGTCCCCTCTGCAGTCCCTTCATGGGGGAAGGGACAGCCCCAGAGCTCACTGTGTGAGTGGACAGGTCACCACTGCCTCCCTGGACCCCAGCCCAGGAGGAGGAGAAGCTCCCAGTCACACCCTGATCATCCTAGCAAGGGGGGGGGGTCCCATGTCGAACACAGTCCCACCTTCACCACACTGGTCCTTGCTGCGCCCAGTACCCCCCCAACCCGGCTCTCACTCACTGCAATTCCTCTGCCACAAAACCCCGGGTCTCTCTGCAGCCCCCCAACCCACAAAACGCTGAGTCTCACTGTAGCCATAACCCCAAACCCTATGTGTTTCCCTGCAACCACACACAAAGCGGGGTCTCACTGCAGAGCTCCCCCTACCCCGTGACCGCAATGTCACACTGAAGCCTCACCCCAAAACTCAGGTTTCCCCGCAACATCCCCCCCCAAACTCCAGGTTTCCCTGCAGACCCCTGCCACCATCCCAAATTTTACTGCAGCACCGAACCCCGNTGGCTTAATTTCCTTCCTGACCATGTGTTTTTCAAAGAACTGGCAGCTCCTCCCAGTGGAACACGACACACTGCAAACCCACCGAACCCTGGGGCTCACTGCACATCCACCCCTTCCAAAGCCGGGGTTCGGGTCTCACTGCAGTCCCCCAAAGCCCCGCACATCGCTGCAAAGCCCGCAAACCCAAACACCCAGATCTCAAAACTGCAGACCCTCCCAAAACTCGCACCGCCCTACACTTCCCCCTCGCTCCCTTCAAACCTCGGCTTTCACTGCGGCCCCTCCCTCCACCCCAAACCCCGGGACTCCCTCCGCATCCCCTCCCCACACCCCGGCTCTCCCTGCAGCCCCTCCGAAGATCCCGCCCCGGCC
>WAAG01053569.1:10444-22624 GCA_013390105.1 Tichodroma muraria | reverse complement strand
AAAGAATTTACTTAATAGACAAAAAGTCTTTATATGCAGATCTTTTGTAAATGAACACTGTTACTGCTGTTCCCCCCGCTGGATAGATTTAAACTTGTAATTACGGAAGCATACCAAATAAGCTGGCCCCAAAAATATGATACTACTTGCCTCAGTCACAAACCTGACTATTATTTTGAGGTTACAAAGGTTTTCCAAAGGGATGAATTTGCCCTTTCATTTCTATCCCAAATATTCCATTTTAGTAATGAAAAGCGATCTCAGCTTTCATTCTTTGTTCCAGTGGAAGAAAAAGGAATTAAGTCTACTTTCAGCATTATGTCAACTGCTGGTCAAAACTTTGGTTTATTATCTGAATCTGTGGTGGTATCTAAATTTGCATGTAGGCCATTGTCCTCAGGAACTGCGAAATAAGTAGAAACCCTGCACCATCCAGGCCCTTCGTGGTGAGTCTATTAATTCAATGATGGTAAATGTCTCTTGGAACAACTCTTTGACCTTATATCTGCTGGTTTGTTTGAGTCACTGGAGAGGAAGCATGGAGAAGATGTAGCAATGTCTTGGGCAATATGTATGTGGGTTTTTTAAAAAAGTATTGGTTTTGTTTGTTTGGCTGTTGTTTTTTCCTCAAGACAAGTTTTTGCACTCAATGCAGTAGGAGTGCAAAGTATTTATGCAGGGCTAAAGCATTCCTTGCTCTGCAGGCCTACAGCACCAAATGCCTTTAACAGTCCTGTAGAGAACTTGAAGAAGTGGCTTGTGCGATAAATGTCTGCTTGTTTATTGGGATGGATCAAAAGACAGAAAAGTAAATGTCATATCTAAGTACGAAGATGTGCTGCTATGCTGTGTAAAACAAATTGAACTTTACATCTACATTGCATTATAACACTGCCTTCTTTGTTGTTCACAGTTTATAGTTTTGAAAAATAATTTCAAGCCCTAATGTGAACATTTCTTTAGTCACATAATTTGCAGGAACAGTTTATGGTTTAAAAGGAAGGGTTTTTTTCTTATTCAGCTTTTGGTTCATACAATTACTCTTAAATTTCACGCACTTAAATGTGCTTGTAACTGTTACAGGGTGAATGCCCAAATAAAAAAACTCAGTCTTTGACAAGAAATGAACATTGCCTTCATTCACAGTGATGAGGATATCTGTTTTTTGTTTTCCTTAAGTCAGATTATTTTAAATATGATAATAATTAATATTTTTATGAATAAAATATCAGTTAATTTTAAATAAATTGTTTGCGTGATCAAAGGTTTTAGTACTCAGCTCACAGTAAATAGTTCCTAAACGTTATGGATAAAGTTTAAAAATATTTGTAAGAGCAGTTAAATGTTTTCCTGCTTTGACACCTCTTCAAATTTTGATTTTAAAATTATTCTTCATATGCTTTATTTAATAGTGAAAACACATGTGTGGTGTTTTAACTAGCTTGGTATTGATAAATTCTTAATATTTGCAAAATACAAATTTTATCCTTCAGGGTCATATACTTTTAGGCTGTGTTGATCCTACGTGAAAGCAGCTTTTCATTTTCCCTTATTGATCCAATGCTGTAAAATACAACCAGTGTACAAGGGGAAGGAGGAGTAGCTTGAGTACACTGAGTTTTCTGTGTGGGGCAGTGGTACCCAGAGATGCTGCGTTTTCCCTGCAGTTCGCTGCCTTCCATGTGCTGAATTCTAGTTCATTGCCTACTTCAGGGCAGAGTGTAAACATTTCAGAGAAAGTAGAATAGCTATAAACTTACATTAAAATAATGGGCTGTAGCACAATATTTTTAGATTCCAGTTCTCTATAGCAAGGGGAGTGAGCCATATTTTCAGCTGGTATAACATGGCACTGCTCCATGATTGCTTTCTCTTGTTGATATCCATGTTCTCCAGTAAAACAGAAGTTGATTTGCTGTAAATTTTATATTCATAATGAATCTATAGTAGAACATTGTTTTACTTCAGAAAATTAGTTTCCTAGTTCCTCTGTTGGATGTGAGCTTTACGTTTATTCTGGAATCTACATTTCGTCCAGAAAATGAGTGTTTGTCAGATTTGGAAAATATTTCTGATTTTTTTGTTGTGATGCTTTTATTTGAAAATCTGATCCTTTGAATCTCATTTGATCTCTTGAGGCCTTTTGTTCTTTAGTATCTGCTTCATGAGATCTACTGGCATGTTACGGAAAAAATATTTGAAGACTTGTTCACTAGAATGAAAGGGCCTGTTGATAATTAGCTGTCTTTGAAAGACAGATGGAATTCCACCAACAGATTAAACAGGTGGAAAATGTCTACACAAGAACTTTTCTGTAATCAGAAACAAACCAGTAGAAAATATTGTGTGGAAGTCCTTGAGGGCTGGCTGGGTTTTAAAATTTCCCAGGCATTGTAATTGGGAAAGCCAACCTGTTGAGAGTCAAGTGCATGAATAATTAAAACTAAGTCAATTTGTTCTCAAAGATCACAATCTGAGTAATTTTCAAACATGAACTTTCTTCGTGTAAAGAAACCAGGCATACACTGCATGTAGGATTTGAGGATGTCTTTTCAGGCCAAGTGCAAGGGAGCTGGGAGTTTGACTGTACTAACAGTGGACTGACCTTTTGGTATTTCATTTTTTCTGGCTCCTGTTTGTTACAGGCCAGGTAAGGTGTTTCAGGATGGGTGGTTGTTTTCTTTAAAAAACGATAGTTTACTATGTGTCACAAAAAATCATTTTGATGTTGTGTGACGGAGCAGGCAGATGGAAGGGTTGATGCCAGTCCCTGCCACTGTGGTGGCAGACTGAAATGTGTGCTCTTGTATTTTTGAACTTTTGTCTTTATCAGAACCAGTTCAAGACATTGATGTGTAAACTGTTAGAGGCAAAAGCCAGCTCCGGGGAGTCTGCAGCCAGTAATGCCGGGTCAGGCTGAGGCTGTGGCTGTATTTTCTTTTAAAGCTGTGGTATTTAATGTCAGTCTTTATCTTGGAGCCTGAAGAGTTTGTGTATTGGATTCTGGAACACCTGTTTCAAAGATAGCACTGAAATTACAATTTTACCTCTTGGAAGAAGCTTTAGTTTTGGTTTGCTTCTGNTGGTCTAAGTAATAGACTTGGTGGTTTTTTTTTTTTGTTTTTTTTGTTTGTTTGTTTGTTTGTTTGTTTTTTTCCCTTCTAACAGAAGAAAAATGAAGATAGAATACTTAACCTGAGCTGGAAATTTTGGTTTCCTTGGCTGCTTCTGTTAGCTAGCCATCAGGACATACTACATTAGGGAGTGGATATGCTAGAGATTTCATGTAGTAGTAGTGAAGATAGTGATGTGGCTGCTTTAGTCCTTCTACACCCAATGCCTGCAATTATACATGACATCCCACCAGAAAGGTCTGAGTGGCTGCAATAGCTCCACTGGGAAAAGGAAGGCAGAAAGTGAGCTTGAAACACTAGTAGTTGTAGTGATTTTTGCATATATGATCTATCGTGTCTTAAGAAACACACTTTGATTTTTTGAGATCTGATTTTTTTACTTACAGTTTTTCCTTACTCTTTCCCACAGTCCACAACTGTTCTGCCAAATGAAAATGAGAAAATGTACTAACTGTGTCTGTACTGAGGAAGTGGTTTGCTTATAAATGGTGACTGTATTAAACCTATAAATGCTGATACCAAAACCATAGTTAATTATACGGATGTGGGCCCTAGAAAAAGGAGAAGGGGGTCTGTTTGCTAGCTAAAGGGAAAAATCTTGTTGCTGCCTAGGCTTTTTGCCAGGGCACAGCTGAAGTAAGGTTATTTTAGGTGTGTGTTGTGTGAGAGCTTTTTGTCCCTTTGATTTTTACATAAGTCCTTTATGAACACGGTTACGAACAAAGAGCAAGTCTTGTCCAATTTCACATTTGCACGGACTTGCAATTGAAAAGGTGAGTGCATGCTCGGACAGCTGAGCATGGGACAGGGCTCCCAGTGCTGCCTTCAGCCCTGAGTTGGTGCTGCTCAGCTCCCTGACATGGCCACAGTGGCGTGTGGGAGACAAAACTCTGGAGACTGCGGAGTGTTGGTGTCCACAGAACTCCATCCTCTCTGCCTTCTCCAAGTGCCCAATCTGGAGCACAGAATGTAAGTGGCAAAACTGCTTCATCCAGCAGGGACCTTCTTGCCAGCCCTGAGCCAGAGCAGCTGTTTAACATAAACACTGGTTCTCATCCTGGGAAAATGTAGATCTGGGAACATGAAGTGGATAAAAATCTGGAGGCAAGTTTCCCTAGAAATATTAGGATAAGGTCATGATGCATGGCACTATTAAACACCAGTGTAGAGTCAATGAGGTGCAGAGCTTTAGGCTCATCTCTTAAACTGAGATTTGCTGTTGCAATTCTGTCATCCTTATGACTTATAAGGTATAAACTTTACTATTTCTATACCCATGTTATTTTTTTTTTTTACCTGGGACCTTTGCTATGATGCAAGCTACGCAATCAGTTAATCAATAGATTTTCTTTAAAGGAAAAAGCAGTGATGAATATTCAGCAGTTGTCAAAATGCTCTTGAGATTGCCATCTAATAGAGGTGAAATAAAAAGTGGAAGCTGATTAGAATTCCAGAAAATGGGATATTCATCCATTTATAGGAATTTGGGTTTTATATGCCAAGTTTTATAATTTAGTGTTCAGAAACACCCTTGATTTTAAGCACTTCTGGAAAAATCATTAAATGAAAGAAAAGTAAGAGGAATGCTAAAAGAGCCAAATTATGTTGATTTACAAAAGAAAAATGCAGCCAACGTGAATCACAAAACATAACACTGTGCTGTGTCTGAAATGTGCTCTCATCATTGCTGAAACATTGCCCCATGCCAGGGACTTACTGTCTCCAGCACAGACTGATGTCCTAAGCATGAGATGCAGTGACACTTTTCATGGTGCTTCTTCTTTGTTTTCATGGTCATTTTCAATAAAAATGCCTCCCCAGAGCAGCTTTTTCTATTTATTTTCTTGCTTTCTTTTTATATTTAAATGCTTTTGCCTCTCCTGTTTCTGGCTCCTCTCCTTTGGAGAACATTTGTAGGACTTGCGAAATAAGGGTGACTTTTGGTTGCTGTGAAAATATAATAAAAAGTTTCTGGACATCCACTTCTATGGAGATGTATTAAACAGCTCCTGACATGGTGGGAGACCTGGAAACTCTCAAGGAGTTGCTGTACCTTGTGGTTGGTTATGTTAAAAATACTCTGCATATAGTTGTTTAAATCTAAACATGTACAAATTATGAAGTTAAGGGCTGTTGTAGGGTGACATACTCAATATCACATGTGAAAATGTTGCCTATTTTTATTTATATAAGTATTACTACAGCTAGAAGACAACATCAAGGGTCTTGAGAGGGGAGAAGAAGGCTCAAAACAGAACTAAGCAAAGCTTGATGATCTGTGGGCAGAGCTGGGCAGTTCATGTCACTCATCATGGTGCTGTTCTCCAGCTGATGTGTGTGCCTGACCACTAATGTCTGTGAATTGTAATGTTGATGCAAATGCAGTGCACCTGCCCCAGGTGAACTTGTACACTGTATTTTGGTATAATTTCACTTACATGTGAAGGATGTTCAGGTGCTTTGTAAATAATGCTTGCAAATCAGGTCCATTTGTAGCAGTTCATGTCCTTGTGCTGGAGAAAGTTGTGCACAGTATGGGCAGCAGGGGCTGGCAGTAAATGGGGATGAGGACGCGAACTGTGAGCATCAGCATTCCTGCCTGTATCATCCGAGAGGAGATGATGTCCAGTGACTCATCCTAGGCCAAATCATTCCTTCCAATCATTGCTCTTGTATTTTCTTGGCAGCAGCACGGCCACGTTATCAGGCCAGCTTGGCTGTGTTGTCACTGCTGGTGGGAGTGGCCCACGGAGCAGTGCTCCCACTATAGCCTGGCCCAGGGGAAGGGAAGATTTCTCCCTGAAGAGTTTAGGGAAAACTCAGCTGCAACATTGGCTCCCTCTGCCTCCTCTGCTTCAGTGTCTTCTAAGTTTTGTTACTCCAAGCGGCCTATTCTGAACAACTGCTTGGAATCTGAGCAGCCGAGCAGAAATTTTGTATGCTCAATATTCAGTTTTCAATACTTGCTTGGTGTAGTTTTGATGTGTAGCAATTTTACTGGCAATGTACCTTGAATGTCTCAGTTCCTCTGAACTTTTCTGTTTGGCTGGAGGAATTTTGGAACTAGAAAAAATATAAATGCTCTCTATTGGGTGTAGAGAAGTCTATTTTGGTGAATTAAATTTTTAAAAATGTGGATCCAAGTTCACGTTGTCCTTGCATTTTGTCATCTGTGTTTTTTTAGATTTCCTTTTAATAATTTAGCCTTCCTGTGTGATTCCAAGTGCCACACAAAGCGTTTTCACTCCTCTTATCTACTAGATGAAGGACAGCCTTGAAGCCTCTTTTAATTCAGCGCCTTTCAGGCAGGTGATTTTTTAGTAGAAATGTTTCATTCTGTGGAATGTTTCAGAAGTTCATCACAGGTTTAAAGAATTCAAGTCCAGGCCACTTCCTTTTGCACCGTAGGGAATGTCAGCAGATATGTTTAGTCTGAGAGCAGGAGGGTGAACAAGGAAGACATTGTATGAAGAGGTGTAGGTCGAGCAGAGGGAGCCACCAGGGACTGAAAGACCAGAGTGCTACTTATTAAGGTCTAGAACTGTTATTACTATTGCTTGTATTACTACAGCATCTGAAAAGTATTTAAAGGGGAGGGGATTTCCTGCAAATAATAGTGGAGAAATCTTTGCCTAGTAAAAATTGGCGTAGCTTAGAGTCACTGAGAACCTTGACTAAAACGTTCTTAATGTGGTTGGTTCTGGTAGAGCTAGAAATTAAAACATAATAAATCATAAGAGGATGAAGGTAGCTAGGAAAATTAGCCATAAGAATTGATTTGCAGAAAGTAGGTTCTGGAGCCATTGAAATGCAGACCTTCCCTAGGAATTCAGGAGCTGTGTGTAGGAGGCCCTTTGAATAATCTGGCCAGCACTGTTGGCTATGAGGACTGTTAAATTTATGCAGCCTAGTTGTGGTAAGCTGGTCTTTGGACAGAATTCATCACTGCAAGCAGCCAGTCTGGATTCCTTGCTCATGGAAGTGAGCGAACACATGCTTAAGAATAGGAAGGGTTTCATTGTGCCAGCAGCTTTAGAAGAATTGAATAAATCAGGGGGAAAAAAAGAGTAGTCCATTCAGCCTCTGAGAAGAGATACTGGCAGCAGTGGTATTTTTTTGTGGTGTGTTCCTTGTAGTCCTCCCAGCAAACCCCCACTGCCTGGCACAGGCAAGTGCAGCTCCCATTAAGCTTAGCAGGAGCTGTGCTTGCTGAACTTGGCCCTCTGCCTGTAGAAAATTAAATGTGTTGGCAGGCTAGCCAGAGGGAAATGTTCTTCTATTTGGGGTGCTCGGCACTTGTTCTGAGGCATTCTGGGCTTGCGGAAGAGAGAAATTCTCCAAAATTAGGGCTAGCCAGGAGGGCTTAGACAAATTGCCTATTCCTTTTTTTCCCCTCAGATAAATTCTGGGAGGCCTGAGAGTCACACAAGCATGGTCACTGGCAGGCTCAGCGCACATGGTGGCCCGTCCAGCACCTTGGACTTCATGTTCCTGTCTATAATAATGAGAACTACTTGTTCATTTTCTCTTTTATATGGCAAAGGTTTGACAGGGGAAAGAAAAGTCATGACTTCTTTTTTCTCCAGGTGTTGTGGTCAGACATGTGTGTATGCAATGGGGATTGTAATGTGAATGTACTCACCCCCCCCCTTAAACTCCTGGAAAAGAATAGATGAATGTGTGGAAAGATTCTCAAATCAAGGACTGGTTCTGAGTTATAGCAGTGTGATCATTCCCTCTTTTTCTGGGCTCTGTTTTAGCCCCAACTTGTTCTTTATTTGGTAATCCTTTTGAATACCCGTCTTAATTTGTGAGAGTAGCTGAGCTGTGCTGTCCTGTCCTGGGATTTCATAAATTAAAAATACCCCACTATCCAAATGTCTTGGGACACTGAGTCCTTGTTTTGGAGAGTGAGGTAGTCATTTAGTAGTGTAAATCCCATTACAGATAAATGGGATTCAGAATTGCTCATGCCTATTTTTTATTTAAATGGAAATTTGGTCTCTTGCTAGCATATGGTCACTTTGTGTGCTCCTTGAAATTGTGCCTAAAATAAAGCAGTCCTGTTAGATGCTGGTATTCCTTGTGTGGTCTGATGACTTACTTTTGAAATGGACAAAATTATATTAACTGGAGTTGCAACACTTCAGTCTCTCTTAGAATGTTTACAATAAAAACCTGATGCTGACAAGTATTGTGGAGTGTATTTATTCTCCTGCTGTGGATTAAACAATTGATTCTGGAAGATTAAAATGCCCTACCTGCCTTCTTGCACACTTCTGTTTTGCCATGTCAAACAATATAAAATGAATACCGCACTTCCCTCTATCTAATTGAATAATTTACTGTAAATAGCTGTCATTTACTTTAGAGCAGTAGGGGATCATTAGCCAAATGGATGTGAGTAAGTCATGCCTTTAATGCGTTAGAGGGGCCTAAAATGGAATCATCTAAATGGGACCATCAATACAGCAATGCTGAATTAAGTCAGAGGCACTTAAAGCTTTAAGTCCTCTTTCTTGTAAATTACATGCTCCCTCTGAAGAAAGATAATCAAGAACCTGCATAAAATATGGCATCTTTGTTTCAAAGCTTTATTTTTGATGAATAAAATAGTACAATTTAGATGACATGATTGGTAGCTATAACTGTGTTTTGGATTTCCCTCCTTTTAATTACTTCCCTTCCTTAATGATTGAAGCCTTCCTGCTCACAAGCAGCTACTTGTGCTGACTAATATTGGCTCTACTCTGTGAATAAGTAAGATGAGCAGGTAATAAAATATATTTTCTTGACTTTTATGAGTATATGACCTGATAATTATTTGCAGAAGCTGGTGTTTTGTATATGTAATTTTAGAAAGGTCCCAGTCAATCTTAACTCCTAAATGTACAATAAGTTTTTGGATCACTGAAGTCACTTGCGGGTCTGTTGGGAACTTTAATGCATTTTTTTCCTCTCATTGACTCCTGACCCCATCTAGTTCTTCCGTTCAGTTTTCTGTTATCCTGGAAAATGTTGGTCTTCAAAAGTTAAACCAGAAGCCAAACTTTAAAGGACATTCTAAGAGGAGGATGTAATACGAGTAGCAATTTTGAGACACGACAATTTAAAAATTATTATAAATAATTTTAACTTCTGTAGTTTATATTATCCATAAGAATTTCCCTTTTGAAGCTGAGGTCTCTTTAACCTCAATAATTCTGTGACTGTGATGTCAGGTTCTGGATCACAGTGACTTTGTGGGAGCAAGTGGCACATACGCTACAAAAAAAACATTGCCAGTCTGAGCTTTGACTTTGCAGTTTTATTCTTCTACTTTTTTAGGGGCTCTAAGATGTTAAACTTCCTGACTTATTTTTCCATGTTTACTCCCTATTGGATAACCCTCTTAGTCCCCTTCTGTCAGGATTCAACCATTTCGCATTTTTGCTAAAATCTAGTTTTGAGCCTCACACATTTCACTCTCACATGTATGAGGTCTTCAGTTCCTGGAATTAGATTTGGGCTAACGCTTTAGAATCAGGTTGAGGTTCAAGTGCTGTAAAAAGGCACCCCCTGCCCTTACCTTTGCAGACACATTCTGTCATTGCACTGAAGAGAGCAGAGGAATTTGGAACATTATCACTTCAGAATATGGAGAGAGATTAAATAAGTTTCTGCGTAGCTGTGAGAGGATGGTGACGCACCTTGCTGTGAAAAGCAGGATGATTTCTGTTTTCATTCCCTGGATGTAACCGTTGCCCTATGTTTCCTGTAACTGATTTCTTTTTCCACCCCATCTTACTGAAATGTTTTCTTTTAAAAGGTAAATTCATCTTGTGCCTTGAAACTTTTCAGAATTTGCTTATGAACTGCTTTCCCTTTTATTGGATGAGTCATGAGTCGAAAGCTCTGTCCTGTAGTTCTACCATGAGTAATGCCTAACATTTTCTTAGGTTCTCTTTTAGAAGACTATTAAATTAAAAGAAGAATCTGTTTTTTGATATCTTAATGGACAATTAGGTGGCTGGGTCTCAGAACTGATTTACATTTACCACTGCAGCAATTTAAATTTTTTTCCTTCAATTTAAGGATGTCACTTTTTTCCTTGCATGTACATGTTGCTGGTCACAGCAATCTATGTTTAAATAAATCAAGATATTTCAGGTTTTGGGTCTGCTGCACAAGTGCTGGTTGTGGTTTTGGGGACAGTTTTCTCACTGAGGTCTATATTGACAGTAGCTAGGAGAGCTGGGCCATGCACATGAGCTTCAAATTACCTGTGTGACATTCAAGTGCTAGTAATGGGTACAGATGATGTGTGGCTTCAGGATCCTGTTCTTCCACCTGGGCACTGGCTGAGAGAGGTCGTGGGCTATTTCCCTGAAATCTCTGCTCTGTATCTTGTCCAGATAATGTGAGTCTAAAGAAAAACTTGTGTGTGTGTTCTCTCCTGCTATTGGGGCAGACTGTGCCTGACTGCTCAGATGGCAGATCCTTCCTGTGGGATGCCAAGGCACTGGCACATCAGTGGGTGGGCATTGGCAGTGCCTAGCCAGACATTTGACACGCCTGACCCTCAGATACTTACCGGTATAATGTAAGTGTAATTGGCACAGGCAGTTCCTTGGATCCAGCTGATGTAAACGCTGGACTGTTGATAGTGTCTCTAAACTTAGGCACATTGAAAATAATGAAAGCCACAGTTGCAGGCGGAATGTACACTCTGTCACCCCTGAGGGGTTAGGAACATGTCTGTTTTCTTGATGAGGTCAATTATTGCCACAGGTTGCACTGGAATTATTGGAGATGATGAGTGTATCAAGATTGGCAGAGTTTTCTGAGGCTAATAATGGAAAAGGGAGACGAAGGAAACTCTTGATCATGGAACTATCTCTAGAGGTGGGAGATGGAAAAGTGCAGGTATTTTAATAATAAAATGAGCTCTCTGGAAGGATTTTGAATTTTCTTGGCTACTCCTGCAAATGGGAGATGGGCTGATCCATTGCCCACATATCACAGGTAACAACAGAAACAGGTCAGAAAACTGAAATTTTCAGGACAGTGAATGAGCAGTGTGACTTCTAAGTTTTGGTGCATTAATAACAAAGCCAAATTTCTGGAAATGGGAATTCATGGAGAACTTTTACACTTCTTTGTTCTTACCAGTCTCATGTGTCTGGAGGGTTAATAGTGCAGAGACTTGCACTGGAAATGAGTGAACAGACTACTTTCCAAATGTGAGTCTAATGTGTCTCTGCTTGACTTGCAGGGAAACAATGTTCTGTGGCGTAGTCATGAATAACTGCAAAGCTCAAGCTAGTATTATGGATAAAAGCTCGTATAGTCACTGTTGTATTTTTCTGTGGGATGGAAAAATAAAGTCTGGAATCTGAGCACTCTTAAACCTAATGATTACAAATTCATTGAATTTGGCTTCCAATAGCAAAATTGGCTCTGGGACTTTTACTTCCAGCTAATTCTGGTGTATGTCTCTCTACTTGTGCCATCACAAACTGTTACAACCTTGTGATAATAAAGAGAAATATTTATCAAAACACTAGCCCTGTTCTGCAAGAAGACTTGTACAGTTTAAAGATAATTTTTCTTTTCTTTCAATATCAATTTTTAGAAAATCATGAGAACAAACAATGCAGCCATCCTGGAACAGACTGTGTAGCAATTCATTGTGTACTCAGAACTTGTGTGCCAGTTCCTTGCATAATGGGTTACTGAACATCAGCTGATAGATGTGATGTGGTTGGACTTCTGTAACTTGCTGCATATCTGGGAGCTACCAGTGCAAAAGAAGATACAGGCTTACAGGAGATACAAGATGTGACTTGTATACCTGCTGAATTTGGGGGTTTAGTAATTAAAAGTACTGTGACATATAGTCACTTTTTAATTGAAACTACAAAGGTCCCTACTAAGCTATAATATTTTCAGGTGTGGCATGGTTGTTCACACTCATCAACATCCAGATTTTACTTCCTAATAAACAGTACTCCTCTCCTTGTATTGCTTCTTATTCTTTTGCCTGTGGTTTCCTCCCTGGCTCTTT
>WAAG01053563.1:0-31572 GCA_013390105.1 Tichodroma muraria | reverse complement strand
CACAGCTTCTCTGGGCGACCTGTCTGCCCAGGATGGCTGTTGTACCACTCTTCCACCCAGCTACTCCCCTGACAGAGCTGAGAGAGATCTGAGAACTGATACGTTTTATAAATTCTTTTAAACAGTTTTAAAACCTTCCCTGGGGAGAGGAGAATGAGCAGCTGAGGGCAGGAACCACTTAACCCCCCACAGCTGGGTTCCTTCAGCCATCTCTGCTGCTGCAAGATTAACTGAGAAGTAACACCTGCTACCACCTCTGTGCAGAATCATTTAAAATCGTGGATCTTTTGATAGAGATACTGTTTTTACTGGCCATCGAGGGCTGGTGAAGCACAGCACTGACACAAAGGGTCACAGCTGGCTGGGCTGGGTTTATGCAGCACCTGTGTGCATGGAGGAGTTGACACTGGCTCCAGTACAGGTGATGGGCATTTCTGAGTGCCTGGGATGCTGGCTAAGCATTGCCCAGACAAAAACATAATAAGGGACATAGAGCAAACAACAAGAGTCAACCAGCCACACAGAAAAATGAAAAAAAAATACAAATGCAAAGCACATTAGTTTAACCAGATGGTTCAACTGGGTTTGGGCACACAGAAGAAGGCTTGGAGTGCCACAGCAAACAGGTACAAAGCACTCACATTGCTCTCCTGGATGGGGGATGAATGGAGTGTCCAGGATCAGGGACAGAACTTTGCCCAGGCATTTAGGCTGTGGGTCTCCTACAGGCCCCCCCTGAGCATGCAGAAAGGTGCAGAGCACCTTCTGTGCCTGCACCGTGCTGCTCCTTTGCAGCTCCACTCTGAAGCACCAGCTGACAGCAGGAAACAAAGGGGACGTATTTGTCCAGGAATCAACCATTACTGTAGTTACACGTGTTTGCCCACAGCTGAAAGCAAGGGGAGAGCTTTAGGATCCTGTCCCTTTACTTGTGCTTATGCTAAAATTTTGAGATTGGGGAACAAAATAAAAAATTGCGCATTATTAAAAGGAGGCATACGCATGTCAGTTTGTGCTTGGGTGGAAGTGAGTGTTGTATCAAAGGGACCTCAATAACTGGAGCAGTGAGTCCTCACTCTGTTGAGATGACTATTAAAATGGTGAAACAGATATGACTGTTTGCTGTTTGGTTTTTTTTCCCTGAAGAAAGGAGAAAAGTATTGAATTGTGAACAAAGACAGGAATTGGAAGGGGAAGACCTTTCCCATCAGCCAGATGCAGCAGAGCAGGGAGCTGGGTTGGTTTACACAAGTAGCCACAACTCAAAAACTGAGTTTTATTTCCCAGCACTGATTTTAGCTATACGGAAGTGGGCTGCTTGTGGTTAAACACCTTGCCCAGGACCACATCTGTGTTGCCCCAAGGGAAAGAGGCAGGTGGCAGCTGTTGGGCTGTGCTACCAGCCAGCATAGACTGGCTCTGTGTGTTCCGTGCCCCCGTACGAGGTGTGTCCTCCCGAGCCCCGGGGAAGCAACAGCGACTTCAAGGATTTCTTGCCATGCTCCTGCCGCCTTCTCAGAATTATTAGAAAGACAACAAGGATTCCACCTGGAAAGAAAGGAATGGTAGTTATTCACAGATGGCAAGGTAAAGTGTCGGGTGATGTTTGCTCTGAGGCTTCTCAGATATTCTCCTCTGGTAAAATAAGGGGGTTTTTTTCTCTTACATACTCTGTCCCTCTCCAAATAGAGGGGGAAAGAAAAGGTTTCACTAGCAATAATAACACTCAGCTTCAGCAGTTCAGCTTAACTCTGGAAGCTGCAAGGAATAATGACAAGTTTTAATGGAATAATTCAGTAACTTGCTTTCCTACTCCCATTTACTCTCTGCTCTCGAACTGTTTTCCACTTGGCATCTTATTCACTGCAGACCCCACCAAAAGGATCTTGTTGAAAAATCAGTTTGGTCTGTGTGGCTCTCACACTGAAGCACAAGAAGTAACTAACCTAGATTAACTCTGAGTCTAGACTGAGATCAGGGCTGTCAGGAAAAATTACTTTTGGATTGGGCATAGACGTGGAAGTAATTGGCAAATCTCAAGTACTGCGACATTCTGTTCGTTTGTTTCTGGCAGAAGCATCATCAGAGAAAATTGATCTGAACAGAAGAGCACAAATCTGTCGCTGTGATGCAATATGGCCAGACAAATACACCCAAATTTCAGTTGTGTGAGCAGACAGTCTCACAGTAAACACTTGATCTGTGAGACCAGCCGTGAAACACTCGCGGGTTCCTGCGTGGGCTGTTTCCTTTCCCCCTCTTTGCAGCAAGCTCCGGGAGAGGCAGGAATGCTGTTCCCTGATCCTTGGACTTGTTTATCAGAAATCCTGGTTAATAGGCCATTGTCCCCCTCTGGGCAGTCTTTTCATATACTTCAGTTTAATCTACTTTTTCAAATTAATACTCGCTTCAGATGACATCTTTTTTGGCAGATTTTTGGACAACAGCCTGGCATGAGGGGATGGGGTCAGTGGAGGAGCTTTCTCATGGCTCCAAGCCACAGCCTGTGAGAACAACCCTCGTCTGCTCCCCCCAGGCATTCCACTCCCCTGGAGACAGCAGTCAGAGGGTGCTGCTAGAGCTCCTCCTGCCCATCCGTGGAGTCCCCTCCTCAGCTGCCAGGAGACCAGTGGGATGAGAGTGCTGCTTTCTTGTTGGAGAAGGAGCTTTGTTGTGTGTCCTGTTCACTGTGGGGAGTAACACCTGCATTTAATCTTTCCTCTCTCTCCTTTTAACTACAGCCAGCCAAGTGGAAAATGGGTCTTCAGGAAGTACATAAAATACACTTGAAACACAGAAACTGTGTTTATGAGGTTTGTTGGATATTCTTTATCCTCTGGTGGCTTACTCATCTCTATGACTTGAAAATCTTGTGTCAAGAGAGCCATCTCTGGTAGTGTAAGTGGCACTTAGGGATTTCTCTTCGTCTCTCTGGGCACAGGAGACAGATTCCTCCTCCCAGCTTCCTCATCTGCCCTTTTTGTGATCCACAGCACTAATGGTAGGTCATTTTCATCATAACTCTCTGATTAAACCTCCCCCTCAATTTTGATTAAAAAAAAGAGAACTCTATTTTTTTCTTTCCAAAGACTAAAAATGCATATTCATTGTTTTTGAATGATTATTCATGGTGCAGCTTCTCAGTTGAGCAGCTCATCCACTCATCCTTAGCTTGCCCTAGTGAGCTAATTTCCAGCAGGTGGCATCTGAGGGGTGCTCCCCACACAGCAGGTCCTGACTGTTGGATACGAGGTACATTTGGCACCAATACAACCAACACTGTATGAGCCAGCAGCTTCCCGTGCTGCTGGATGCTGTGGCATGACTTAAGGCAGGACTGTTTTCAGGAAACAAAGTCTCATACCTAAAGAAAATTGTCCTTTTCCCTACTTTTTTGCAGCCAAGGAATCCCTGTTTGAGGGTCCATATACACCCCTGCTTCCCAGGGACAAACCACAAGCATTCAGCACTGTGCCACCTTCCTTCAGAGCAAGGGGAAGGACTGTCACTGGCATTGAAAGCAGCCAGAAGGACTTTCATTAGAAATCCAGCTTTCCAGAAACACAAAATACGCCACCCAGAGAAAGCCTGGATTAACGCAGAGCTGCAGAGGGGTGCCTGGTTTTACCAGAGGACAGAGAGGATCCGGACTCACCTGCTGAGAAGGTGGCTAGGACAATGACCGTGGCAGGGGTCAGCTGGCAGGAGTCCCCTGCCTTGTACAGGAAGAGCTCCATGCAGTAGGTGGGCTCCACGCTGCCCCTGGGGCAGAAGGCATCGGGAGGGCACTTCACTGGCTTCACATCTGGGCTCTGCCGAGAGAAGAACTGACTCAGCACCAGCAAACTGCAGGAGGTAGCCAGGGCAAAGGGAGGTGACATTTTAGCATTAGGGGGAAACAAAAATAAATAAAGGAATGAACCTGCCATCATTAAATGCAGCCTTATCTGCTCCTGCAGTGTTAAGAGTATGGGGAAGAGCAGAAGGTGCTGTTACACAGCAAGTCCATGCATGAACCCCCCTCTTTAATGCACACACCATCCCCTCATGGCCCAGTCAGACCAGGCAGCTCCAGGCACAAAGCCACACTCCTGGAGTCACAATTTTAATCATCTCCCTGCATCACAGCCCTGGCTATGTTTAAGGGAAAGGAAGCTCAGATTACAAAAAACAACAACAACAACAAAAAAGTGTTACTTGAAGTGTATTTAGCTTGTCATGGGACAGCTCTGGTTAACACAGGCTGCCCCAGCTGATGGGGACTCACAGGGCAGTAGTGGTTTTCTGGGCACGGGTCACAGCTCTCCTTGCCCCGCTGTAATTGGTACTCTCCTGTCCTGCAGGCCTTGCATCTGCTGTCACTGGGACCTTTGAATGTACCTAAGTAGCAAATAAGCACAATATTAAGGAGGAGACTAAACCCCAGGACCTTTGCGATTGCATATGGATGAATCAACTTTCAAAGCCACGGGGAGAAAGAGCATTAAGTGCTCATGTGCATAACAAAAGCTGAGCCTGGACTTTGGTCCTGGTAAAGGGTCAGAACAGAACAAACAGGGACAGGGAGTAAAGAATATTTGGGGTCAGACCTTGGCAAATAGAGTAATGTGAGTAGGAGTACGTGGGAGAGGGGTTTAGTAGTGAGCTCTGGCTTTAATGTAAAGGTAAATGGGAGCCGGAGGTCAGCAGTGTTTCATCCTCTCCAATTCTGGATTCAAACACTTTTTCCAACTGTTTGAAACCTGCTAAGCAGACTTCAAAGCCCAGCTCAGTTTCCCAAGCTTTGTGGGAGAGACAGGTCACAGAAGTTCCGAGTCTCGAAGTGGTAAAATGCTTTCCTGCATGTTTTAAACGCAGCTTGGCTATGAGACACCCCTGGTGCCGCGTCCAGACTGGAGGCCGGCCACTGCCGCGGGGGTGGCCGGAGTGCTCTGCCCAGCCCTGCTGGCTCACCGGCTGCAGCCCGGAGTTGTTTCAGCCGGCACAGGAGGGAGCACGGCCGTGTCCCCCACATCCCCTCCCCGTGTCCCTCTGCCCCAGGCTGCCCCTGCGGAACGTCCATCTCTGAGAGCAAGGCTGTGCTTTCCTCAGCAAGGCCACCACCACCGAGACAAAGATGCTTTTTGCTGGAACTGTCACCCAGCTGTGGCTTTGGGCTCCCTGGCACACCTCCAAGCCATGAACCAGCCTGGCGGGAAGGTCTGGCACTGGCACAGGCACAGCCTCCACCAGCACCCAGTCAAACCACGCCGGCCCCGTCCCGCACTGCCAGGGCACACTCCGCTCCGCGGGGACCTGCGGCCCCTGGTCGAACGAGCTGAGCCTGGAAGGAGCCGCTGGAGCAGGAGCTGCGTGTGCCCAGGCGGGCACAGCCGCCCCCGGCAGCACTTACCCCGCGGGCAGGACTCGCAGCCCTCCGAGGCCTCCCGAGGAGCCTCCTGTCCCCCGGGGCAGGGGACACAGCCCGAGCAGCTGGTGGTGCTGGGAGGGGAGAGGAGGCAGGACACGCTGTAGGATGAGCACTTCCAAGATCTGCCCAACCCACCAAAGCCAGCTCCTACAAACTGGAGTCTCCAGGGTCAACCACGGCAACCAGGAACCTTTGCCATTCTCTGGGTATTTGTCTCCAGTGCAGTTTCTCACACAGAAACGCAGAATGGCCTGGGTTGGAAGGGACCTTAAAGATCATCTCATCCCAACCCCCATGCCATGGTCAGGGACACTTGACCAGGTTGCTTGAAGCCCCATCCTACAGCTGAAATGGCAAGTGACTTGTCTTTGGGCACTACACTGGTGGTCCCAGCTCAGTGGCTAAAAGAAACCCCCCTCCCTGTCCAGCTGAGATCCTGAACCCCAGGAGGCTCCTTACTTGCAAAATGATCCCGGCTGGCAAGGCAGACAAAAAGCTGCGTTTTGCTTGGAGCTAAAATAACCTGAAAAAGAAGAACAAGGCTTCAGGATCCTGCCTCCACACCTCTCCCCCACATCATTGTGTATTTGCTCGTGTCCATTTTACAAGCAACCAAAAAACTCTCCACAACATGCTTCAGGTGGCATTTCAGGGGTTGATTTAGGATATTTGGGGTTATATTTGTTAAAAGCTCTGAAAGAGCAATGGAAGTTCCCTGCTACCCTCTGCCATGTGGAGGGATGCATGAAAGGTTCCAGCAGATTCCCAGAGATGTGACACCAGTCACATCTCATGTTACTCAAAACCAGGCCAAGGAGACAGAGAAACCTGTCACTCTTCCCAGCACCACAGGCTGAACTGGAATGAAGCTGGAATAGGTGATCCTAGTGCCAACTCCCAAGTTACTCAGCTGGAGCAGGTCTCTGGCCAGGGGAAACCTCTCTGGTCACCCCAGCCCTTCCAGGACTTCCCCCACCCCAGGAAGTCTGGGGTGCATCTTCTTCCCTGCAAAAGGAAGGACACAAGACCCACCAGCCAAGATGGCTCTGTTGGTGCAGAGCCTCCCCCAGCACCACGGGGACCAGGATGGGCAGGAGGACATGTACAGACCCTTCCCAAAGCACAAAAAGGAGTGAAGTGCCCCAAAGTGCCCAGGGGCCAGCAGGACCCAACTCGTGAGTCCCACCACACCAACAGGAGAGCTGAGAGAGCAGCACTTAGGAATTCAGGTGGCTTTGGAGGTGCTTGATGATGCACAAGATGGTCACTGCCCACATGGGACAGAGTTAAGTTCAGAGAGGAGCTGGATGTGGTGTGGCTGAGATCTGCCTCAAACCTAGATTTGAGCCAGGCAGCAGAGGCTGCGGCAGACAGAGCAGGATGAAACCAAACCCACCTCCCCTCTCCCTGCAAGGAAAAAGGAACTGTTTACATTTATACCAGCAGGATTTAGGGGCCACCCCCACAGACTCCCCTGTTGTCTAACAGAGTGCTCAAATCTGCTGAGCAAAGGGAGTGACAGACCCCATCGCTGTCACCAGTCAGATTTTGTTCCTCCCAAACTCAGCAAGTGACAGCCAAGGTTAGGTACAGCCCAGCAGCTCGGTGGGGGGATTTTCAAAGGAACAGTTGTGCATGTTCAAGCAGGACCCCATTTTGGGTGCAGAGGAGCTGCTGCACTGCATGTGTTAATTAGGGTTTTGCATAAGTAAGTGCTGTTCTGCTCTGCACGTGCTGTTACCCCATCTGCAAACACATTGTATCAGGCTTCACTGGCATTAGCCACGTGCAAAGCAGCTCTTTTTTAAAACCCCAGTTCTAATGTGTGGAAAATGAGGAGAGTATTACACTTAATATGCAGAAGATTGCTTAAATGAAAACCAATATGGTTTAGACTCATTTTTGCTATCAGAAATAGACAATATTTTATTTTCCTGACAACACTTCCCCCTTGTGCTAAAACTGAATTTCATAAAAGTTTTTTCCCTGACTTTCACTGCAGTGTTAGCATTAACTTGTTGCAAAAACAAGGATGGCTGAGATCTGCTCTTTTCATTTTAATAACAACAGGATAGGGAAGAGATCTGCTGAGCTATTTTTAGCCTGTTTACCCTTCAGTGTTTTTAAGTTACCTGGTAATTGCATCTGGCCCTGGGACAAAGCATCATGTGATGAAAATGCATTTGGGTTGAACACAGACCAAAGCCTACCTCGCTCACAGGCTCTGCAGGCTGCAGCCCCAGACTCGTTAGCAAAATGTCCTGGTGGGCAGGGAAGACACACAGTGGTCCTTGGGAGGCTGGGAGGGAAGGGAGCAGAGTGGAACACAATTATAGGTCACCCAAGCCTCTATCCACTTGGAGAAGAGAGAGCAGAACATGACAATGACTAGTCTAAAACCACAGCAATTATGAAAAAGGAGTTCAGGCACAAAAACATCAGTTTGAACTCACCTGAATGTTAAAAGTCCACCAAAAAAACAATTTTTTTCTGTATTATCAACATTAGAGATGCCCTGTGCTCGTGGGCAACATAGAAAGGGACCATCTGAATTGAAGGTCTTGAAAAATATGTTGTGGTCAGGCTTAAAACCCTTGGCTTAAAGTCAGACTCTTAAATCCACTCTTGAAAATGGAATAAGGAAGGTGTTTGTTGTTCAGCATCCATCAGCAATTTCAAAAGGAGCTGCTCCATTGTTGGCAATAAGGAGCTGAAAAAAGGACCTCAACCACAGGCAGTGACGTGTGAGAGCCCTGACCTTAAATAGCAGGGACTGTGGGAGAAAGAAGGCAATATGTCAGACCTCCAGGAAGAGGAGGAGGAAATGAGGCAAAGGCAGGGAAATAGGAAGCTTTTACACTCATCACTAACAGAGCCAAATCCCCCTCAACAAGTACATGGGTATAGGAATTTGATAACATACTCAGAGATGCTTTGGAGGAAAGCAAGGACATGCTCTTTAATTCCTTCAGAAACTGCAGGGCTGCACGAGATTTGCAGAAAAAAAAGCAAACCAAAGACCCCAAAACCACCTGGAAACGTAGCAAATGCTTTGCTGAAAACAAACCAACGCAGGATCTGTGCCAGACAGAGCCACTCCAAGCTCTGTGCCGAGGCCAAATTCTCCAAATACCACAGAAATGTTAAATGGTCCCATCGAAGCCCCGAGGCCCAGGCAGCCACCAGGAGATGGCCATGCACACACTGCAACCCCAGGTCCCCTCCAGATCCCCCCACTTTTGGTCCCTGCTCTGGCACACGCCAACCCAGCACTGCTGCCTGACCCTCTCCGGTCCCTGGCTCTCTCCCACACCCCAACAGCAGCAGCTCTGTGTGCCCTGGAGACTGCCCCTGACTGGTTTTTGAAGCAATTTGGGGGTACATTTTTAAGGCAGGTCCTCACAGCACAAACTGCAAGGGGGGAGCACGGAGGGGAGCACAGAGGAAGATCCTGCAGGCACCTCAAACTCAGGGACTGCTGCAAACAAACTGCACAGTCAGGTCACCCTTCCTGCAGCCAGATTTTGTTGCCATTCCCCAGGACTGACCCACATGGAGCTGCTCTGCAATGGACACAGTCCTGGGAGGCTCTTGCCACCCCTCCTGTCCTTGGCAGCACACCAAGGACACAGCTCACTGCTTGCAGACATGGATACAGCAAGAGAAAACTGATAGAAATGGAGAGAGCAGCACGTGGATGCTTGTACAACACCCCTGGATGAGGCAGCCTGGTGGGATTGCAAGACTGGGCTCCTGGCTGGGATGTCCTGTCAGCTTTTCCACACTCTGTCAGCTGAGGGTATTGCTTTAGATGCCAGCAACTCAAATGTAATGAGATGCCTTGGGGGCAAGAAAGCAGGGATTGAGAAAGCAATCAGACAAAGCAGGGAGATGGAGCCTGTTGGTCAGACATATCCCAGGGAAGAGCTGAGGAGATGAACCCACACCTCACTCCCAAGTGTCTCCCCACCACAAAACAACATGTTCTCTCAGTGCAGACAAAAGGCATGAGGGCAAAAAAGGGAAGCCCACAGAGGGACAGCCCTCAGCACAAGCGTATCCACACCAAGGTTTCCTGCTGAGGAGAATTTTGCCTCTGAGAAAGAACCCTGGCAGCACTTTTCCTACAGCCCAAAAGAAGAGATTTTTCCAGCTGGGAAGTGTTTTGTGGTGCATCACCCAGTCCCCACGCCCAGGGGCTCAGTCACTCACCTGGTGTAATACCCCTGTGGGCAGGGCAGGCAGGATGGCTGCCCACTTTGGGGCTGGTAGTGGCCTGGTGGGCAGGGGCTGCAGGCACTGGGGTCTATGCACAAGCCCCCTGCGCAGCACGAGCAGCTCAAGGTGCCTAAATTGGGACAAAAAGTCAGGATCAGGATTGGAAGTCTTGACTGAAACCCCTGTGTCTGCCATGACAGGTCACTGGCACAAAGGCAGAAGCTTTGGGATGCAGTTCCTCTGGCAAGGCACTCACAGAGGGTAGAAAGTGCAGTGTTTATGCTAATTATGCTGCTGTACACTCTTAGCAAGCTGCAGAACACCCAAAAAACGATCTAAGGGGTCAAGGCTGTCAATGTGGATCTCCAGTGTTTAAGCTGACTGCTTTTTCCTTCTTTAATTTAAGGGGCCAAGAAAATTTTCCTTGCTTTCCCTCCAACACACACATAAAAGAAAAAGAAACAAAAAAATCCAAACAAAAAAAACCCCAAACCAAAACAAACAAAAAAACCCCAATATACTTCTTAGATTACTGATAATTTAAGCTTGTAGAAAGCAGAACTGATGAGTCAAGCCCCAGAATCAAGGATCTGCCTTAAGCAGCAGCAGCTTTTCTTTGAGCACAGGTACCATGGCATTCCCAGCAGGCAAGTTCTACCCCTCTCCACTCCCAAAACCAGTCCCAGACATGCAGAGGAATTGGGTGGGATTTACTGCAGCTGCATCACCAACACAGGCAAGAGAAAAAGGCCCCATCAAAGAAGAGCCTGCATAAAAGGGAGGTGGGAGATAACTCCTGTCCTCTGCAGATTCACCCTAAAGCATCAGAGTTGCTTTTAAAATGTGCAATGCAGTGCAGGGAATAAATTAAAAGTACATGGCTTGTATTTTGGAGAATTATATCCTTCTTTTGACTTTTTTTTTTTTTGTGGGATGGAGTGGTGGTGTTTGAACTCAAAACCCAACCACGTTACAACAAATAACTTCTGGGAAAGGTTATATTATGCACTGCTGACCACAACAGAGGTTGATAAGTATTTTCTCAAGGCCATGGGAAAAGGCTGTCTCTACAGCAGAGATTCTCCTTCAAACAACCGAGACAGCTGGAAACTGGCCTTGTATTTGTCCCTGGACCCCAAAACGATGTCCTGCCAATAAATCAAACTGTGCTTGTGTTACACTTTGTGCCACAATCCGACTACTTTGTCACCCCACTGGGGAAGCCTCAGGAAGCCCAAAGCACAGCACAAGGCCAGGAAAGACCAAGCCTTTGATTTCAGAAGGGTGAAATGAATTAAGTCCCTCTCCTGCCGCCTGTCCAAGCTTCCAACACAAGAACAAGTGCTGGCTTCACCTCCCCCAACAAATCCCTTTTCCCTCTAACACAGAAGCTGGGAGAGGGACCCTTACCTTGGCTGGGGACTGTCCCTGGGGGGCAGCGGGCACAGGCTGTCACATTCACTCTGCTGCAGTTGGAGGGCTGGGGGGTGGTGGCGGGCGGAGCTGAAGACGGGAGCCCAGGGGATGTGGTCACTCCTGGAGGGGACGCTGGGGCACTGCTGGAGGCGGCCGTCAATGCTGGAGACGCTTGGGAGGCGGCAGTCCTGCTGCCAGAGGTGGGGACAGTCCCCGTGGTGGTGGGCAGAGTCTGGGCTGGGGTTTTTGTGCTTGGATCAGCAGGTAGAGCTGCTGTGGATGCAGCAGGGTCTGCAGTGGTTGGTGTCAGTCCAGCTGAGAGTGTTGCAGGAGCAGCTGGGGGAGCAGAGGCTGCAGCAGTGGTTGCACTGGGAGGTGCTGGGGTGGATGCAATGGGAACCTCAGTGCTGGCTACACTGGGGGGTGCTGGGGTGGATGCAATGGGAACCTCAGTGCTGGTTACACTGGGAGGTGCTGGGGTGGATGCAATGGGAACCTCAGTGCTGGTTGTCTGGCCTAAAGCGAGACCTAAGAGAAGAAAAAACATAATTAGTGGTTGAATTATTGTTTTCCCTTTAATGACAACTTCTCATTTAGGTCTTTATCAGCTGCTTAAACGTGTATCCTAGTTTGATGTCCAGAAAATCCCCTCTGCTGTGTTCCTGTGTACAGAGCAAGGATCTGAGGCAGCATCTGAGCATGTCTGGCACATGAGAGACTTACCAAGGAAATAAATTAGTGGGCCCATGAGGCCACAAGTAAGTAGGTGCCAATGTCCGGGGGTCTGACTCTAGGGTGTGAAAATTGCCTGAAACAGGCAGTTTTGTTAGCTCCTTGAGACTGTTTACACTGAGATCTCATGACAGTCTGATTTAAGGTGCTTATCAAGTAACTGACTGCTTTATCCCATCTCCCTTAAACAGATCAGCCAAGAAAAGACGTGGGCTCAGGGGTTTTTTAAGCTGTTTTGGTGGTACATCCAGTAACCAGAAGGGAACCTGAGGGCCAGGACTTGCTTTAATTCTGAAATCCCTACTCAGAGGAAGGACTGCTGAAGTCTGTAGAGAAAGGAGGTATTACTGCAGCTCCGGTTGTTTTGCTGTGATACATGGTGGACTGGAACATCATCTGCTGATGGAAGACATCGCTTGGTACAGGCATGGGCAATGTCCTCCATTTTCTAACAGAGGAGAGACCCATGAAACTGAGCATGGAAAGCAGCAGGTCACTGTTAATTTATCAGTGTGGTACTAAGCAAAGGAAGAAAAGCAAAACTGAAACAGGCAGCTCCTGCCACAGCAGCTGTGCCACCAGCTGGGTTCAGGAACTCAGGGCAGAGATTTACTCAAATACTTACTGCAACTTCTGAACACACCCAACCTTATATAGCACCAGTAGGCAACTGGAGCTGATATTGTGGGGTTTAAATGCTCTCCCAAGCACCACACACCTGCTAAGTCCCCCTGGCATTCCATGCCCAGTGGCATGGAAAACACAAGGACTCCTAAGAAATTGGTTTATGGTGTTCAAGGGGTGCAGCTGACACCTGACAGTGGGATGTAGGTGAGGAAGGACACAGGCAGGGTGACAAGATGGGTGACAGCACAAGCTGTCAGGTGTCAGACCCACATCCCTGCAGGCTTTTCCCCAGCCCTGATTCACCCCCAGCCTTTAATTTCTCTCTCATTTTTGTACCCACCATGCAAGGCCAGGCACTGTGGGCACCAGTGCTCAGCAGTACCATGGTATGAACATCAACATGCAGCCCAAGCTGATGGCAGCTCCAGTTAAAGTTCTGCACCAGGATCAGGACAGTGGATAAAAGAGTCTTTATAAGGCTGTGATCACATGGAGACAGTTTTCTGGGAATGCTCCCTCCTGTTGCTGACTGCCTGCTTTGTGCCAAAACCCATCTTGGTGTAACTACTGAGCAAAGCAGATGAGCACCCAGCCATCTGGGCCACTGTCCAGGTTTTAAAGAATTTATAGAATAGTCTGAATTGGAAGGGACACAGAGGATCATGGACTCCAGCTCTTAGGTGAATGGCCCATACGTGGATCAAACCCAAAACCTTGGCATTATTAGCACTGTGCCAATAATGTTCAGCACCAACTGAACTAAATCTCATTTTCTTGCTGTAGCCCTAGAACAGACACCAAATCTGACAGTGATCATTTTATAGCACACTGGTTTGCCCCAGGCTCAAATCCAAGGGATAGAGGTGCCAGCATTGGTCCAAAGCAGGGAGAGCAGTTCCACAGTGCCTACACAGGACACTGCCACTGTGGCCACAACTCTACCCTGAACCAAGATGCACAATTCCTTTCATCTACTCCCTTCCCTACATCAAGGTAGTCCCCTTGCCTGAGGGGTTGAAGCCAGTCTGTTTGCTTTTTCCTCACTTCTGGCAACAAACCCAGTCAGTCCTGAGATCCATTAAACTAATCCTAATGTAAACACTAGCAGTAAGTTAAGGGCACTGTCAAATTCCCTGGGAAAACCTTCCAGGACATCTGGGATCAAAGTCTGATCTCCCACAGCTCCCTCCTGTCCCCAACAGCTCAACTCTGCCAGCCAGAAACACTGCAGAGGTTTCAACAACTTGGACTGCCCACAGCTGGATGAATTTTGTTGTTGTTGGGTTTTTTTAGTTGAGTATGTTTCACTGGTTGGTTGGTTTTAATGTCAAATGGTGGTGCTCTTAAGAGGAATTTTTTTAAATGGAAAATTGTTTTCTGCAACATATTACCAAAAGTAGTAGAGTTGTTTGAAAAACTTCAGTAGCCATCAATAACCTTTGGTAGCCAGTACTTCTAGTTGTTTAATAATTTAAACAACTTCTGGAGAAAAAAAGAAGTCAGCAGGCTGAAAAAGATAGTTTTGAGCACTAGAAAAACGTTTGTGTATTTTACCAGTTACAGTCAGTCACAGGTTTGAAAAACCAGTACTCAAACAACCTCAGCTTTATCCGACAAACCATTCTGTCTCCTGTATTGACACAGTCCATGTTATGGAACGGCAATTTTGCTTTCTAGAGCCTTTTTTTTTTGAAAGGAGCACTGTGAATCACCCAAAGTATCTCCAGGGGAACTTGAAGGATGTGTTATTTTGCATGTGATGCCTTGGTACAAACAAGAGCCTTGAAGATGTCAGGGAAGGATAGAGAGCTGGTCTTTCCCAACCTACCCAACAGGCATCCCGCTCCTTGGGGTTCAAGATAAAGCCTCTGCAAATCCTCAATACGCAGAGTAATACAGCTCTATTTCCCCTTTTTTTCTTTTCTTTTTGTAAAAGCAAATTTTTGTATTTACCGCATGCATCCCACTTCCAACACCGCCCGTGTTTCAACACTTCCTTCCTTCCCTGCCTTCCCCCAGCCCTGCCCACGGCCGCACCCCACGTCGGTGCAGCCCAGGGCTCCCACAGTGCCATGATGGCTTTACCCTCCTCTGTGCTCAGCCGGTGAGGAGAAACCCTTGTGCCGGGAGGACTTACCTGTAAAACACGCCGCGGTTAAGCTCCACAGCAGAGGACAGGGCCAGGCGCTCATTTTTCCCTGAGGAGTAACGCAGCCTGTCAAGAGGCAAGATCAGCAGCTAATGCCCTCACCCAGCTGCTCATTCTCCTCCGCTTTTGTGCCCAATTTTGTCACCTGACTGATCATGCGGCTCAGTCAAGTCAACCTCTCCCCAACAAAGGGGGGTTTATACTCGGAGGCTGCAACAGGTCCTGAGACGATACGGCCTGCCCGGAGCAGAGCACACACCAGAGGAGCAGATCTCCCCTCACAGAACCGCAGAAATCCAGGCGAGAGGAGTGTTCTGGAGGAAGTGATGGGCTCCCAGGGAGGAATGGGCAGAGCAGTCTGGGAACCCAGCCTGGCTGTGGGCCAGCCCCCCGTGACCTCGGAAAGTGAGAGGATTTAATTTCTTAAACACACGAGATTTCCTGAGAGAAGAGAAACAAGAAAAACAGCCCCAGAAGAGTTCCCACTTTAACTGGGGCCAACCATGCCATAACCGGAACGCAGCCTCTGGTGAGTGCAGAGCCTTCCCAAGCAGCATTTCACTCACACTCCCTCCCCCATTGCCCCCACGGTGTCCAGCTTGATGTACCAAGTTGTTATCAGGATCAAGCTCATAGATGCTTATGATGATGATGATTTTGAGGTGAGAGCATTAAGTTTAATGAGGCCCCACCCCATTTTCCATCAGTGTCTACTGCCTGCTGGGCCACCTGAGGACACTGATGTCCCCATGTTTTCCTTACCTTGCAGCCCTTCTTTGAAAGATCCCCCCTTTCCCTCTGCCCCCACTGTTTAGCAGTCAGCATTGCCAAGCCCCTGCTGTGAGAGGATTGCCTTTAGCATTCAGCTGAATGCCGCATCTCATGTCACATCTTTGCCCAAATTGAGGGAACCAAGGGCTCCTCAGGATTGTGGATGTTCCACGTGCAGCCCCCACAATGGCACATTCAGTGAGATCAGGCACTGTCATGCACTGCTCGTGTCCCTTGTGCTCCAGGATCCTCAATAGGGCCCAACATGATGAGCCCAAGCTAGCCTGCTCTAACACAAACACTCAGGCTTTCCTCACAGTGGCCCAGGGACAGTCTGCCAGCTCTCCTGCTTCATGGTAGCTGCATGGAGACAGGGCAGCCTCCTCCACTCTGGTATCACCAGTTTGGGTGGGTGCAGGTCAGACTGTGACCAGCTGGCTTCCAACACTGTCAGATAGAACCTTAACCTGAACTGATGACTGCCAAAGTGATCACAAGCAAGACATCAGGCTCAAGGACTCGGCCCTGGCAGCCCTCACAGATGCTGCCCAGTGGCTCTGGACAAGGCAGGGGTGGGCAGAGGGCTGCCCCTTCCCTGCAGGCAGGAGAGCTCTCAATGTGACATTGTCTGCTTGGCTCTACAGGTTTTACAAGTCCCTGCACAGGATGTTTGATCTCAGTCTGTGTAAAGAACCTGTTCCACCCAGACCTGTGCAGCCTCCTGAGGGCTGAGGCTCTGCAGTGAGGGACAACTTCTGCAGGAGCAGCATTTGCAGGATGGAGCAGCTCTGTGCACTGGTAAGAGACTGCCAGCAATTACCCAGTGAGAGTTATCCTCAGGGAGGATAAGGGAGGATATATCCTCAGGAGAAAGGGAAATTGTGCATTAAAGCCCATCCTGTGCCCTCAGAGCGCCCTTTCTGGGTGAGCTACCAGAGCCCAGATGAGAGATGAGACAGGCTGCTTTCCTCTCAACTATTTTAGCAACTGGGCAAGCTGGAAATACACTTCTGACAGGGAAAATCTAATGCCACTTCAGGGTAGAAAAGTACAAACAGACAAATTCCTAAACTCCTGACCTGCCTGGGCCTGTCTCCATTGAGATTAAATACTTTTGCTAGTTGGTTCACAGAGAATAAAAAGCAGTGTCATCAAAAGCCATCATGGTTTATCAAAAGCCATGTCCTAGGCTGGCACAGGTCACTGTTCTTGTCAGTTCTGTTGTTCTTCCATAGTTGGCAGACCTTGTGTCCCCAAGCAAACCAGACAGTGCCCTCCACCCTCACAGCTTACAGGGCAGAGACAGGAGCAATGATGCTTCTCCCAAGAACACAGCAAACTGTTCAAACACTCCAGCAGTTTGTGCCAACTCCCTGGCCTTGCCCAGCCTGGAAAGGACAGCTCTTGTCCAAGGCTGCCCTGATCCATCCACTCTGAGCAAGCAAAGGATGTGCCGTTAGAAGTTTCATCTGCTGAGGGCAGACTTGGATTTCTGAGTTTCCCAGGCTTTACAAACCCAAGGACCAGCACAGGGCTCTGCATTAACTGCCTGCAAGTCACCTGGGTGTCAGATATCCAGGTGATCTGTTTACAAGGAGAGCTACCTGCTTAGTAAGAAACACCGAGTAGGAAGACTCTCTCAAACACCAACCTTCTTCTCAGTGTCACCTGTGACCTGCCACTGCCTCAGCTTTTGTCAGCTGGGATGTGACTGTAAGTGCTGTGGGGGTGAAAATCCCCAGGTGAGGTCCCACCTGCAGTAGGGGTAGTGCAAAGGAGAGGAATGCGTGAGCTGACAGCGGACTGTCACATCCATCAGCCTGGAAATGGTAGGTCACCAGGTGACTCTGAGGTCAGGAAAGTATTAACTACAAGCAGAGGAGAGCAGAGTGGTTTGGCTTGAAAGGTACTGCTAAATATCACCTCATTTCAACCCCCCTGCCATGGATAGAGACACCTTCCACTAGACCAGGCTGCTTCAAGATTAATCCAACCTGACCTTGAACACTTCCAGGGATGGGGCAGCCACAGCTTCTCTGGGCAGCCACTTCCAGTGCCTCACCATCCTCACAGTTAAGATTTTTTTCCCCTAATAACTAATCTAATCCCACACCCTTTCAGTTCAAAGCCATTCCCCCTTGTCCTATCACCACATGTCCTTGTGTCCCTCTCCAGCTCTCTTATAGTCCCTTGAGGTAGCAGAAGGTTCTGTAAAGTCTCTCGGGAGCCTTTCCTTCTCCAGGCTAAAGAACCCCAGTTCTCTCAGCCTGTCCTCATAGCAGAGTTGCTCCAAGCCTCTGAGGATCTTACTGTCCCCTCCTCTGGACTCAGATTATTTTATCCTTGTATTCTTAGGCTCTTTTTGTGGTTATCCACCACTCCACTGCACTGTTGGTGTCCTAGGCTTAACAGACTCCTGTTGGAGTGGCAAATGACTCTCATGCTCCAAGGCAGGCAAGGTGCTGCAAAGCTGTCTTGTTCCCATGACTCCAGGAAAAATGGTGGAGCTTGGTGTGCTGTATCCAGCTATTTGACAGGACTCTGGTCTTTTGGCAGTGTTGCTGACCCTCACCCTGCTGCTGAGCTAGAAACTAGGGGTGGGCTGTGCTGCTGCTGGGAAAGAGCAACATATTCAGGCAAACTGCAAGCTGGATTCTGCCAGGGGCTTTATCCTGGGAAAGACTTTTCTGCAAGCCATATAGGCTGTGATTCCTACCCAAGCCTGGCTGTGTGTAGAAGAGGTCCCAGCTGCAGGTATCACTTGCTCCTCTGCAGACAAAAAGCAGAAGCACTCCTGACTCCCCTGGGATGCACCACTCCACGGGCTGTATTGGGAGGCAACAGCGAATCCAGACCCCTCTTTTAGATGCGAGGCTATTCCAAGGTATATCCACTGACTCCCATAAACAGGACAGGTGTCCAGGCTTTAGGGATGCAGGTCTAACAAGCAGTCAATAGCTTTGTGCCCAAGAGGGGGCCAGGACACTCCTACAGAGGTGAGACAAAAATAAAAAAGCACCACCACTGCTCCCAGAGGAACACACAGGGTTTTGTGCTCTGGACGGCGAAACCTCTTCGTGAGCGGACGGCCACGCGATGGCACCACAGCGCTGGGCAGGGGACACCGCCTCGGTGTCGGCACCAAAACCACCCCACCCGAAAACAGCCTTGGGGAGCTGCTCTTCCCAAACTGCGCCAGCAGAAACCTCCGGCAGCGGCGGCTGCTGTGCAGGTGGAATAACGAAACCCACAAAAGGGAGCTGGAGGAATTTAAGTAAAAAATAAAAAAATAAAAGTTATTACAGACACTTTGAAACAAAAACCTCTCACCTCTTCTGTTTTTAAAAGATGTGTTTCTTCTGTGCCAGTGTTTAGAAGGAATAATAATAAAAGAGTAGAGCTAGCCAAAGGAAAGGTGTCGTAGTGCAGCAGGGATCTGATGGTTTAGCCAACCATAATCATATACAGAGGCTAGAAGTTTATTTTCTCACAAGCAGCACAGAACATTCAATTCTTATTTAGTCCTCCCATCAGTTAAAGAGGTGATCTTAAATGGACCAGTGTGTCTTGGGTGTCAGTCGGTTCTGAGGGAGGTCAAACCCAGCTGGTGCTTTAGGCAGAACAAGTGCAGGGGGGGTTGCTTGCACTGTTCATGCCTGCAGCATTTGGGGGAGGGAAGGAGGAAACACCTTCCATTGAGGCACAGTTTGGGTCCCCTGGCCAACAGCTCTGCATCAATGCAGATGATCACAAAATTTTAGCACAAGATCAGCTTGTCTTGCCAACTCTCCTATGTCAGGAAACAGCCAATTAAAAGAAATAATTTTAATTGAAAGAAGAAAAGAAAAAGGAGAGAGAGCATGGACTTCGGTGGCACCAAATGATGGGTCAGGCACTAGAACCAATTTTTGTGCTAGTGAGGGGTTCAATCAACCATTCAGAGAAACCAACTGCTTTCTGTTTTCATTAAATTTCATAAACACCAGGAAGGAATAAGTATATTATAAAACCAAATGCTACACAGGAACCACATTCTGAGAGCCAAATAAAAGAATCTCCCCAAGTTCCTCAGGAAAAGAATCCCAGAATGTTTTCATTCCATGTTTGGAAAGGACCTTAAAGATCCAATACCCCTGCCATGGGCAAGGACACCTCCCACTAGACCAGGTTGCTCCAAGCCCCATCCAACCTGGCCTTGAACAATCTCAGGGATGGTACAGTGCAAGTGCCTTGAAGCACAGCAAGTTCTGGAAACAGTCACCTCATTTACTTTAGAACAGTCAGGTTTTGCTTCTTGCCTAATCTTCCCTTTCCTGCTCTCAGGAGAGCCTGTACACACAGTGGAGTCTGAGATGTTCAGGCTCTGTCTAAAGGCACTCGGAATACAGGACAGCATCCGGCGCAGGTCTGTCCAGGTCTGGAAGAGGTCAATGTTTGGTCCATCATCAGTCTTAAGGGTTAGCACTAGAGCAACAACCTAAATATTAAATCCCCTACAGCCTTGTACCAGCTAAGCCTCTTCAAAGTGTCCAGTGGCACAGAGATTGCTAAAACAGCTGGGTCTGGTTCTGCCCAGACCAGCCTCAGCAGGCAGGTGAACTGGCACACCCCTGTTCATGTGGAGTGTATCAGGGTCAGGGCACCAGGAAATCTCAGAGAGCAAGTCCCCAATGAAATAGCAAATGAACAAATAACAAATGTGCATCTCAACCTCTCCGAAAGCTTTTGTTCCAGGCATTCTACCAGAACAGCTGACCTGGAACAGAATTCCCTTCCTGGCTATTTGATAAGGTCGACTTGACACAGAAAAGAAAAACTTCTGACTATGTCTGGCACCGCCCCAGCACAGGCAAGTGGAACAGAGCCATTTAACACAGATGCACATAGGGAAATTGGGATAAGGCCAGCCACACATCTCCACATAACATTGTAAGACAAACCTTCATGCTTATCACAGAACCAGACCTTAGGAACAGTATATGAGCATGAAAAAAAGTTTCTAAAAATCCACAACAAACCCCACCCTAAAAACCAGCAATCCCAAAACACACCCACCACCTTCTGCAGCACTCAAACTGGGAGAAGCCACCATTGCTCCGATTCAGATAAAGGCAGTGTTGAAGAACAACAGGGTTTATTCCACACTTCCATACCCCATCCACAGAACCCGGGCATGGCAGATCTTCCTCGCACCATCAGATCCCGGCTGTGGCTCAAGTGCTTCAGCACAGGCACACCCCCACACGGCAGACAGCACCCAGGGCTCACCAGCTTTCAGCAAACCCAAACACAGAGCAAGAGCAGGTATTTCAGTAAATCTACTCACAAATATCCAGAACCAGCACTTGTCAGCTTTGAAATGCCAGCTCTGAAATGCACCTACAGAAACAATGCCTCAAATCTGGAAAGACACACATTATCAGGCAATTCAGCTGTTTGGTCTCAGGCTGGTGGTACACCAACTCAACTGTTAGGAAAATGAACAACTTGGTTATTAAGAAGAGCATCAGTCCACTTCCTTAGAAAATCTAAATTTTTTATTATACATACTGTATTACACTGAAAATACGTACCCAAAGACAGAGTATTTTGAATTTACATCTGTACAAAAAAACCCCAAACAAAAACCAATAGAAAACATATGGGCTATGCTATAGATGTGACATTTTACAAAATGACAGTTTTTGTTAAAGGCACCAGATTCCCAGAGGGCTCTGGCTTAACATTTTTTAGTCTTTTTTTTCCAGACAGATCTTACTATGAACATGTGATTCACTCTTAAACCGTGTGATGTCAGTCTCAATATTCTTTTATGAAGACAAGTGGTCTGCACTTTGACACAATGTAGTGAGAGAAGTGACCAATTCCACATGGAGATGTCAAGCAACTACCAAAGTCTTCTCCCCACTGTATCCAGGATCCTACGGTACTGAACTGAAAGATTAAATGGCAAACCCAGCACTGAAAATCAGGTTAACCCACAAAGTACCAGCCCAATACTACAGTGTTAACTGTACTGAGCCTAGACTGGTTTGTATGGAGATAACTACAATGCATTAAGAGTAGCAAAAGAATGAAGAGAAAGGTGGGATCTGTGATCAGAACTATTGCCCAGCATCCTTCTTGGGCTCCCTTTCTTTATTACACTCATTTCACTCTTTCTGCTCCTCACAGCACACATGAAAGAAAATGAAGCCTTCAGAAACCTAGCACTTTGCTACAGGACAAGTTGTTGAAGAATTCTGCGTAAGATGAATGTGCTCTTTCTCCCCTAAAACCAGTTTGGACAGGACAGGGAAAACACAAGCCACTTTCACTGCTTCTTTCTCCAGTATTTCATATTCAAATCAAAGAAGCTAATTCATATCATGCTTAGGCTTGCATAGACAGGGGCTTCTCTACAAGCAAGGACAAGAGAGACTGGGACATCTTCCCTGATGAAGTGCAGTTCAAGCCCAATGTTCGAAAGTTTGGGCTTGCTATTTCCTAAAACTTCATACTTGGATAGAGGGATGAGGAAAGGACAAAAGCAAAGCTTTAAGAAAACTGAATTATTTCTCTGGTCAACTCAGTACATCTGCAAGTCATTCTAGAGTAAATACATGCTTTTGTTTAACCTTACAGCACACACTGAGCCTCACTGAATAGCTTCACATCCAAGTGACTGAGTATTCAAGACAAAAAATGCCAAGTTCCAAGGCCAGATTTTGTTCGGTATGTAAGAATTCCAATATACTGGAATTTCAATATTGAAGTTGCCCTTTCTGATTTGTCTGGCATTATTCCTACTTTCAGAACACAGATTTGATGATTTCATTCATTGAACCAAAGAATTCCATGTAGTTTTACTTCTTACTGCATCATTTTAACAATGTTGCACAAACTTCCCTTTCTTTAGGCATTTAAACACTTTCTAAATTCACAGATCAAGATGAAGTAATGCTCTGATATTGAGGGTCACAGAGTGACTTTTAAAAATAATTTATTTTTGCAGTGTTAAATTGTCTCATCCTAACAAATTAACAGAATTAAAAATATACTATAGTTCTACTTAAAATTTCCATTTATTGCCTATGACTGACTTTAGACAAACAGGCCTGGAGACCAACTGCATTATGCAGCAATTACAAACAGCAGCATGGTTAAGCTTCCTACATACTACTGCACTCAAATGACTCCACTGCGTTCTAGAAGGGCTTCTTGAAGAGCAGAGGGACAGCTATCTCCATCCAAAGCACAGGTGTGAAACACAGACTTCTGAGGACCCAGAAAGTTTAGTGAGGGGACCACCATTAATCTCAAGCAAGCCAGAAGAGCCACCACACAGCAGCTCCTGACCACGACTGCACTGCACAGGTCTTGCATCAACAGTTTACAATGACAGTGCATGCTCCTCAAGCCAGCCAATTTTCTAAATGCTCATTCTTAACAACTGTATCTGATACTTGCAGCTCATCTAGCAAGCAGGAACAAAGAAGTATCATATATGTTTACAGAAAACTGGTCATCACAAGGAAACTTTAAAATCTTGCAGACAACAAAATGCAGACAACAAAAGGAATGTCACTTTTCTTTAAACCTTTCTTCTAAAAGATGAATGCTTTCATATCCTATCATTAGCCCTCACTGTATAACACTCTAAAACCAAATAAGTTATAGCCATAACACATTCTACTAAACTCCTAAAAACTAAAACTCACTACTCACCCTCACTTGTCAAGCTGTTTTCTAGCTGTTTAAAAAGGAAAATTGGAATCAAAATTACAATCTACATTGTTTCTGAAATGGGTAATTCTGGGGAGGACAGCCCCGATGTGACAGTTATATGTGAGTAACTTTCACACTGAAACATGCACAACATTCTGTAACAGTAGCAGCTACCATCAAATACCCTGCCCATTACAGGAGCTAGAACATTCTGTGTATTTGCTTAAATAAACTTAAGAAATCTACACTTTTGGTCACATCTTAAAACACTGTAGAATACAGGACTTTTTTTTAATATTATTTATACTTGCCCTGTCCTGTCGGGTAGTTTGATTGAAAAACTAAGATTAAAATGCAATAAAAATTCAATAAAAAAAGACTCTAATCAAACATCTAAATGTCTTTATTAGTATAGAACTGTACTATGGGATTTGGTCTGCTTTTTTTTCAGAAAAAAAGGAACAACCAAAAAAAAAAATCTCACTTTGTTCTAAAAGTTCTACTTCAACATGAACCTTTAAGTCAGCCCAAGGTACCTCCTCAACACATCACCACTCTGCTACTCATCTTTGTATTTCTTCCTTCTAGGCAGCGTTCCCAACCAAGCTCCACACACAAGTACTGGCAGAAACCAGACACTGAACCCAAGACTCCTTCAAATGATGAAGCCAAGTCTCCCAAGAAGGAATCCTGACTTATGTAAATAAATCCTTTCAGTAAATGCCAGCTTTGTTTGTACTATTAAAGCCAGATTACACCAGTGGTATGAACAGAGTTATAAAGATAAAAATGTGCTTCTACTAGCAGGGGACAAGTACAAGGCACATTTATATGCCAGTATAATTGTGGACACATTAGCAATTATACTGATAAAACTACACTGGTAAGAACACAGTGACAGTCATTCAAAACTTATTGGGTCAGGGCTTGGCAATCAAACACTTTATGACTGCTCAACCAAACATACATTAACAGTGCCTCAAGACAACAAAACTACTTCTACTCAAATGTGTCTCAACCATTTCTAGGGCCATTGTTAAATTAAGCTCCACTTGGTTTTGAGATGTAGTTGTTTTCCTTCCTCCAGGTAAGCTATGCTGTGCAAAGGGCTTGTTATGCGAGAGCCATAGATCAGCTTCTACCCCAGACTCCTATGGCAAGAAACTATCACTCCCAGGCAGCGACATGCCACAGTTACTTCTGTAATCTTGATGGTTTTTTTCTTCATAAAGTTATGATACTCAGTTTCTGTCTATCTCAAACAATGCCAAATACAGATGAACTCATGTTGGGCATTGACAATATAGAGTTAACAAAGCTGCTCAATCTTATCCTATAACCCAAGCATAAATAAGCTAAACATACAGTGGGTACCTTTAGACACTGTCATCTACCACCTGCAATAGTTATACTGCAGCTCAAATACAAAATTACCAATTACTGACCTGTGGTGCTTCAAACATCCATTCTTAGGACAGAACTCATGTTGCCAAAGAAAATGTTTTCACAATAAAGACCCGTGCCCTCAGTTAACAGTAACCTGTGAGTGACTGTGCAGACTTCTCTTCTGGTACTTAGCAGTAAACTGCTCCCTTTCCCTGTAACCTTTTACTGTGATCTCCTTTTTTAGCATCCTGAACTGCAGGAAAACAAAAACACACCAACAATGTCCCCCCACCCAAGATCATCTTTCCCTCTCCCAAGATTAATAAAAAAAAAATAATAAAATGAAGCGAGTTTGACACCATCATCTTCTGTGTTCACTGTGCTCAGTCTGGTTGAAGAGCACAGCTTCTACTCTGGAGGGTAATAAGAAATGTACACATGAATGCCATTTTGTACAGTTGACATACTCTATGAGCTGGTAGACTCTAAGCTTGATTTGGTCCCATCTGCTGCTGCTGCATCTCTTAGGAAACATTAGTTATAGGTTTATATTTCTTGAATCTGGTCCATTCACCAGTAGCATAGTTCATTTCAAAGACTGTGTCAACCAACATAGTGGTGCTGCCTGTGCCATCTGCCTTTGGTAAATCTTCTGTATGTTCACTAAGTTTAATTTGGATGATGTCACCCTGTTCTTGGCAAGGATTCTCTGCAGAAACAAGGAGAAAAACATGTTATACATTTCAACAGTATATTACACAAGACAGGGTTCTAATGCTCAAAAAAAACCAACCAAACACAAACAACAACTCTCAAACCCAAAGCTGAGCAAACCACAACGATTTTCCTCCCTTCATACTCCTGAGACTGAATTTTAAAAATAATGAAACCAGACCCCAAAATTTGAAGCTCAAGGTTAAAGTAATTGGAAGAACAATAAAAGAGGAGTAAAGCCTGTCAATGTAATTTCTCTCTGTCTCAAGAGTAAAAAGAGAAGCTTATATTTAAATGGAGTTGGTAAACTTGAACTACCAGAGTTACTTTATTTGGGAGACATTTTGTAGTTAAATACCTTGAGAAATTTTAGCTATTAAAGAAGCCCAAGAAGCTTCACTTGAAACCGCTTGTCCCAAACTCAGTTCCACGCCAGTAGAAGTTTTAAATGTTACACTTCAAGGTGCTGGAATGATGCTCAAGAATATCAGTTGGCAGTTATTTATCCAATCTTCAGAATGTGCTGATGTTATTACTGAAGGAACTCGTACTAATATATACTTTATATGTATATGTGAATCTGTATCACACACACTTCCAAAATAATATTTTACTTTGCGTTAGAAAAAGCTGTCCATGTAGATATTAAAGTACAGCCTCCTACTGCAATCTGAAGTAGCATTGAGTACTGAAAACACCATCATTAATGCAAGATGCACCAAACTTAGCTCAGGGATCACCACAGTAACTCTGCTCTGGCCATCCTCACTGATGTATTGCGCTACTCCAAATGCATGAGCCACACTTAGGCTGCAGGACGCTGGTGATAAAAGCCCCCAAATACCAAATTAGAAACCAGAGCTAGTGCAGATGATGGAGTTCACTTAAGGACTCTTAAGCCCTTTCTCATCTTACATCCAATAATCTTCTAGGTAAAACAGCTTTGGTCTATCAAGGCCAGTACATAACAGGATCCAGCTGTGAGACAGCTTATCTCCCTGTGATTCACAGCACCAGTTGTTATCTAAAGTGTGAGATAACAGTTGCCAGTTTCTAAAGCGAGGAATTAGGAATTAAAGAGGTTCTGTACTGGTACATCAACTGGCCACAGAAGGATTTACATTCCTTGGTCCTCTAGGCAGAGCAGTAGCACACAACCACTTTGTTCACTGCTTACCAGCTGCCTTGTTTTTTTTCAACCCTAAGCCATGATTCTACAGTGAGTTCAGTTATATTGTGGTCAGAAGCAGCTCTGACAGACCAACCGACTTAGTGGAAATGGACCCTAAAGACTCATTTCCAGGTAGTTAGAACTATAATTCATAAAATTATCTAGAGTCCAGTGTAAAGCAAAGAGTCCAGTGCATACACACAAAGCTGAAGTAATGTACTCTCCTATACACATTTAGAAATGCTGGGCTGTATTTCAGATCTGTGTATTCAGAAGCAAGCTAAATTAATATCAATACGTGCCTCTGGATCCTGCCATGAATCCAAGTATAAGAGCCTTTTCTGGCCTTGTAACTTTGTTTGCAGTCTTGAACATTTCCTGTGCAGCATACATTTGCTCCCTCTGTAACAGACACAACAAACATCAATTCAGTTGAGAAAAACTCTGCCAACAGGGACCACATTAATACCCACAGATGAGCATAAAAGAATAAGGTGAAAGTTTGTAGGACCTACAAAAAGTTAACAAAAAAGGCATCTTAACCTCGAGGCTTCCCCTCTACAAAATTTATACCTAACTTGTATAGCAGTGACAATTGAACTCTGGATATTGAAAAAAACATCCCACCTTCAAACAGTTACAGAAACATGTGGGAGGCTTAACATTTACATTATCAATTTTGTGTCCTTTATGACATTAGGGAACAAAGAAAATACTCTGATGCTTTCTCTACAATCCAGCAAACCCAGGCTTTCAATAATTTCAGAGGATTTCTTTTCCTTTAAAAAATGCAGTAGAGCTACTGAAAAGAAGAAGTCACCCAGCTTGCTAAAGTTCAGATCTTGCAAGCCAGGCTTACAGATGTGCTTAGTTCAGATCAGTTGCATCTTGAACTCCAAGCATGCACATAAATAAATACCAAAGTACCAGCAATAAGAAGCTTCAAGATATATCCCCACTCTCAGGCTTCGATATATGTGTAATGGGGGGTTGAAGTGGATCAGAAATAAAATCTTTTACCTTAAAATAATCTATTGATGTACTTTCTCCTACTACAGCAATGTCAGGACAATTTCAAGCAATTTATATTTTGTGCAATTGGCTGGGCAATTTCTGCTGGAAATACATCTTTCTCCCAAAATTCTTTAAAATGAGCAACACATTATTTTACATACCAAACAGCATTAAGTAATGACACCTTACTGCAACATTAACACTGCACAACTAAAACTGTTGTGAAAAACATTAAGACAGCAATGCTAAACCACAAAGCATTTTTGTAATCTTCAGTTATAAAAAAGCAGCCTCAACCACTCCATGATCCAAAGCCCAAGAAATGCCAACATATAAATGAGATCCAATCCACATCAAACCCACCAGTCAAAAAGAACCTGTTTTTACTTACTGTGAGAGAGAGGCTTTTCTTCGGTGGTGGCTGTTGCTGAGTTTGGGGGGCCACCTGTGGTGCCTGTGCCGCAGGGGAGATGGCAGGAGGCGTGGTGGGTGTTAGGGGTGAGGTAGGTGTCGCTGCAGGAGGATTAGAGTTACTGTTGTACATGGGTGTTCTTTGTTTGAACTGTGCAGGGAGAGTTGTAGTAGCATTCGGAGCTGCAGGCTCTTCAGTCTGTCTGTTTGTCTGCAAGGCCTCTCGTGCAGAGCCAGCTGCAAAAACCGGTCAGGATAATTAAAAACATTATTATCCACAAACAGGGATTAGCATCACCAGTGGCCTTTAAAGAAAACTAAAATCTCTGATGATTCCATTTTAGCACCACAATTAAATAAGCCATCTAATATCCATATGAAAAAGAGCTAATGTTCTTTCCACTCAATTATCTTTAGAAATAATTAGACAACAGTAATTAGCTGTTCAATATGGATACACTAAATTTAGCATCAAATTTGATGTTTAATAAATATCCGATTTATTAAATTGAAACTACTATACTTACTTTTCGGTTTATATAGCTATAACAACGGTACTCTGATCCTACCAGGATTGTTGCTGCACTATTACACAGAGCAAGTCCAAAAATATTTCATCAGTTTTAACCTAATGTAGCGGCAGCTTTCAAAGGAAGTGCCATTAAGATACTGAAAATACAAATATGCTTTCAGATGTCAGAATTAAATGCACTCTTCACAAATCGCTCGTTATTTAAACACTAACTGCTAGAAGTTAAAACTCCACACCTCTGACAAGGCTTAACTCTGTCCTTTCTCAAAGCTGATCCATTCACCTGCAGTAAGGAAGTTATACTATTCCCAACCTGGCTGCAGTTGGAGGCAACTCATGCAATCACAGCAGCTTGACCATGCAAGTTACCATCTGTCCAGCCAGTGGCTGTTACCCAGGGGACACTCTATGTTCTTCCGCAGCTCTTGGACACAGGCACAGCTGCTTAAGCACCCTTCACAAACCTCACGAGGTTTAAGCTGACTGCTTTACACTGTGTTCACAGCAGCCTAAAGGCAGATACAGATCAGAGCTACGCTGATGCCTTTAGATCAGATTTTCAGAGATGAGACATCTATGGTTCTCCACCTTGGCATAGACATGGCAATGGTTTCAGCAATACTGGCATTTTTCAGTAGATGTGGAACAATTGAGAGGATAAACATTTGCAACTATTATTTTTTTTATTTTAAAAAAATAAGGAAGGAGTTATTCCTTATTCTTGTACAAGTTTCATTACTGGCTTTGTCTCTTGTCAGAATAACTGACTTCCATAAAGTAATGTCTTAACTATGAAACCTCAGACTATGAGGCTAAATCTGTGGACCTTCTGTGTGCATCTTGCAGCAAGGAAACAGTTTTATGTTCCTGGTCCATAAGAAAAGCTAAATACTCCATACTCCTAATGAAAAGAGTAGAGAATAGAGAATTTTAAACTAGACTTTTCCTGCTGTTGAACACAATGCCACCACTCTGGAAAACAGTACTATAGCTGCTGACACACTGATGTGTTCTTGGCTGCATTCCTTCTGGAGATACCAATTTTCTGCCAGAGAAAGATGTGCACAGATCTTCAGAGAGATTCTGAACTGATTCTTTTGGCCAAATGAAATGACTGGGTTTTGCACATGCAGTTTTCTATAGTGCCCAAAATGCCACAGCTTGCAAACAAAAGTAAAAACAATGTATTAAACTGAAATGTTGGTTCTCTGTTAACGGACAGATCTGATCATGAATCCCAGTTACACACATCTGGCACTACAAACTGATACATTCCTTTGAAGACTTTACACACAGCAGGGAAGGAAAAATAAAATCAAGTTGGTTAAAATAAAAGTGTAGGAAAAAAAGATTTGTACAAACCATTTTTTACTATTGCAAATTTTCTAGAATTAAAAATAACAGCACTTTTCAAAATACACAAGAGGTCAGCTATTATCTTCGTTATACAAACGTAGAAGAAAAATGGCTTAATCTAAAACTGTGTGAAAGGTAATATGCACTTGCCTCTAGAAATAAAACTGACATCTGAAAGCAACTGTTTTGTATGTGCTAGCATGTGTGTGCATGGAATATACACTTCAGGCTTTTATTGATTACTTTTTGGGGATTACAAAAGCTGGATTTTCTACTACTGTGTAAGAAAAAAAAAAAATTCAGGAAACTATTTCACTTACTTGACCTAGCAGTCACTCTAAAAATTTAGAGCCAACAATTACTTTCTTTACTTAGGTTAAACAATATGTCTGGTTTCCCCAAACTCAAAGGCTGGAGTCTTGCAATGGATTTTATATTACTAAGGTGGAGTTTCACTCAAGTTGAGGGACAGTAGGTTTGTAAATAAAAGAGCAGCCAGACAGTAAAACTGTACAGAGTTGGAGTTATCAGGTCCCAAGAGCAAAGAAGTGTCTGTTACCTGGCTGTGTTTCAGAGCTTGGGATATAGGAGGAAGACGGCACCACACTGGGGGTAGCAGGTAAGTAACTTGTAGAAGGTAGTGCAGGCTCATTGTTCAATGAGCCAAGTTTCTAAAGAACAGAAAAGAAAGTATTAAAGCCACACTGCAAGTATTCATGGGCTGTTTCTGCATTTTAAAGACATCTTCAACATTAGTTTTACTAAGATACTCCTTTTGGGAACTAAACTGCAGATTCCTCTGTTAGGAGTCCTACCTAACAAACTGTTCAACACTAACTTTCTACTTCAAACATTAGAAATTTGTGTAGATGGCACTCTATGAATTACACTCTAGGATTAAGTGATCTGCCAGAGGAAACATGCTCTTCACCATCAGCAAGCAGAACCATGTTCATCCATGGGCATAAGGCCTACTAGACTATCACCCAGGAGAACACAAAGGCCTCTGGGACACAGGCAAGCAGAGGGCAGCAGTAACAGCACTGGCAAAAACGCCACTCCCGCTGAAACAGGCAGTCAACACCAACGTGACTGATGCCACCTAGGATGATAAGGCTACAGAAAAAGCCTCACTTTGCACTTAATTATACTGCATACACAGCATAAAGACATGAGCACGGCTTATGATTTCACTGCCTGATCCAGCCTTGAACATAAGGCGGTGAGAGAGGAAAAGAAGTTTTGGGGGAGAATAATTCTATCAGACAAATCATTTAAGGTAGCCCTGCTATATAAAATACGGACATTCTGTAAAACGTTGAACTTGCTAAAACAAAGATTCTCTTAGCACTCTGCACAAAGAGAGACAATGACCTTCACTCCTGACTCTGGCCTACCAAGATCTGCCTGTATGTTGGCCTTGGCTTGTCACACATGCACAAAAGACAGTTTCTCACTCAAAAGCAAGGGCAGGACATAACATTCTTATAGACTCTACACCCAGAAAACAAAGCTGCACCATGGTTTCTAATATGCTGTATCTGAAACAGAAGGAAAAAAGCCTACAAATGACTTGTTCTCCCTCTCCCTGAGTGAATGACTTCTAGCAACAGCTTTGCTTTTTCTTTGGTGAAAATATAATGGAATTTTGAAAAAATAATGTATAAATTTTTACATAAAGAGACACATTTCAACAAGTGAGGAAAATACCACCACAGTGTTTCAGTGGTTTAGAACAGCACATGTCAAGACCATTTTTTTTTTCTTTTTTGACCAGTTGGTTTTTGATTGATTTTGCTTGGTTTTACCTGTGTAGATACAAGGCCAGCAGCATAATCTGGGGTAGCATTTTCTACTACTGTTTCTTCTTTGGCTTGCTTTTCCACAACTTCTGTATCTATTGCATACAAACAGAAGTGAGTCCAAAAATTTTTTCAGAAATATTGAATATACTTCTT
>WAAG01053556.1:12175-27732 GCA_013390105.1 Tichodroma muraria | reverse complement strand
AGGAGAGTTCTCTAATAAAAGTCATGAGTAAGGAGGATGCTGTTGCAAGTGAGGATTGTTGTATTTTTTCTGCCAATTGATGTAGATGAGTTCATGTAGCAACACTTCCAATTATGGAATTCAAATTCAAATAATACTGTTTTTTTCAGTAATTGTGCTCTTGTTAATGACTAAGGCTTTTTCTGAGCCTGAGAATTTATGAATTTGGCCTGCTTTGAGCCTCAGTTTACTTGGAGTCAGACTGATGATTGCAGACTGTATAACTTTTTAATTTAGCTAACAATCTGAATTCTCAAAGTAGACTTTATTTGAAGTCTTCAACAAATATTTACTAAATCTTTGCCATTTGTGTGGGTAGAAAGGCCCCAGAAAAAAATGCTGAGATGAGCACAAAAGCTGTAGTGCACAATAATGAATGAAGACAAAGCAACACAATTTTAGTAGACAAATCAGTGCATCTGTTTGAAAGGAAAAGTTTGAAGATGGTCACCAGTCCTATTAGCAGTCCTCACACAGTAACTGTTCTCCTACTCTTTCATACATAAAACTTCCTGAAACTGGTCACACAGACCAGAACTTCTCAGTGTTTACATCCAGGACCAACTGGACAGATGTGTTTAGGGAGGATTGATGTTTGCTGATGTGATGTGAGGGATAAACACAGCTCCAACAGCTATTTCTGACTAAACAGGAAATAGCCAAAGCCAGACCAGCTCCGTGCTTTGTCCTTCTGCAATATGTCACCTTTACTGAGCATAAAAGTGAGTCAGATATTGAATGTCATTTCTGAAATTACTTTTGTTTCTTTTAGAACAGAAATGCAAGTTTGTAGAAAATGTAGAAGTCTATTCATGTGCACACATCTTTTAACACGTTTGAAGCTTTATTTTCAGAAGCCTACCTCAAGTGTACCTAATGCAAAGTCTTGCAAATAATCCTGTAAGGCACAGTTGTTTACTAATAATAGATACTCCGGGCAAAGCTGTTTGAAGTGCTGCTTTACAGTCATCTGCTGAATTGAAAAATTCCTTGCAAACAATGTTTCTACATTTCAAGGTAACAGTTAAATTATCTAGACTTGGTGTCCCACACTCAAAATTCCTCTTTACACTGGCACAGGGAATACTCATTTTAAGCGCATCCAGTAAAATACATATTTTAAATTATATTTTACAGTTCAGTGGTTTCTCTAACCTGGAGATCCCAAAATGCTTCTCCGATGGAGGTGAAGTTAGCTTAAGAAGAGTCCTGTGAGCACAATTATTCCCACCTTGCATACAGAGAAAATGAGCAATGAAAACGGATGGTTTGTTGGAGGTTGCACACAGATGCTGGCAGTAAGAATAGAACCTGCACTTCTTGCCTCCCACTCCTGTGCTTTAACTATAACGCTGCTATTAGGCTTTCCACATCATCCTGTGATTGAGTAACTTTCATTGAATCAGTGGAGATTTAGGAATTCTGAGCTAATTAATGCTCTGGCACTTTTCAAACCCTCAGCTGCTCTTTACCTCTGATGGTTCTATAGGGTTCGATGACTTGCAGTGATGTGTCTCTGAAGAGACAACAAAGAAAGGCAAATAAAGGATGGAGATTCACTAACCTTGTCTCACAAAGGTAGGGGCTATACTCAGAAACATTTGCTTAGGTTTTATAGGCTCCTTATTCTTTTTAAACAGAGAATGTAAAAGCTTCTAAGAGGGACCCTGTCATGTTAAATCTGATAATTTGAACGTCCTTCTTTATCACTGCTGGTTGCACTGCTCTTCCACTGATTACAGTAAATCACCTGAATTCTCTTTTAAAACTCTGCCTTTTCTGTGAGATCAAATTAAAACCCATGATTCCTATATATGCCACAAGGAATCAAGTATTACAAATACTCTGCCAGCTGTTCTTCTAAATAATTAGGGAGGGACATAAGCTGACACTGATCTGGATCAACATGTCCCAGAAGTTTGGTTTAAAATTTTTTGGTTCAAATTTGACAACCCACAGTGTGTAGAGTTAACTCTTTCAGCTTTTCTGGTAGTAAGAAGATTAATTGTGAAGACAACAAAGAGGCTAAGCTATTAAGAGTGATGAATTTTGGAGCAGGTCATTTTTTCAGTCCAATTAACACCACATGGCCTGTCAGTAATGGTTGGGCATCAAGAGCCAGTAAGTTGCAAACTACCAGGAGGACTTAAAAACATTCATCATAAAATTGTAATGTCATCTCAATTCTCACTGTTATTCTTGGTCTCTCCTTACATGGCAAAGGTTTATGTTTTGTTTGCGTTTTACTTTTGTATTTTAATATGTTCCAACAGCCCTGAAGTGTGTCATTAATATGTATATACCCAAAATATGTAACCTGCCATGTTAGAAACAAAATATACAAAACACAAGTTCTTTCTAAAACTACTTTTCTTTTGTGTCAAGCAAAATGATACAAATACGATGTTTTGCGAACGTAGACCTCTAAATATGACTTTTAAACTATCAATACATATACATCACTGCAGTAACTGAATGTTCTGAATGATTAAAAAAAATAACACCAAAAAAATCTATGAACAAAACAGTGTGAGGAACACAGTGATGAAGTAACTTTGCAGTGTTAATAGGGTTTAATATATGAAGCATTAAGCACCGCTGTAGCACTCATAAAGGAACACAGCTAATGCTTAAACTTGTTTGACATCAGAGCCTTTTTACTACATATATTCTAACATATTTACAAATTGAAAAGAGGCTTGTTCAATCTTGTTCCATGATAGACTTCTGAAGTATTCGGGCTGGCAGTTTTCAATTACTCCGTCTTGGCTGGGATTCAAAGCAGGCCAGCACATGGGGAGGGAGGCATTCAGCTGGACCAGCTGAAACACAAGGGGATAACACAGAGGTTTAAAGGGGAAGAGCCCAAAGTCTGGGCTCTTCTTGACATACATCATTAACTATTAATAGAGATTCATTATTTTGTGGATTTGTCACAATTGGCTCTCAGAACAGGGTGTCTACATGCTTTACTAATTATCCCTAACCTGCTTGGAGGCACGTTTGTGAATGCCAGTCATTTACTGCCAATTTATATACTTGGGGGAGGGGTCTGGGGAGAGAGATTCATGATATGAAAACAGGTTAGAGTTAGTGCATTAATGTTTCCCTCCAGCTCACCCTGTGCCATGGCTTGACATGTCCATCTCTGTCCTAAATAATCCTAACCACTTGCACACAAATGACAGGAAAGCTGAACAATTTCATCAAGATTAATTCCTTGGAATAATGTCAGTCATTTTAGGGTGTTTTTAGAGAATGAAGTTATGTATTTATGATACAGTCCTGATTGACTATTTTCTATGAAATGTCAGTGTTTCCTTTTTCCATAACACACCTTGCAGTGTGTCAGGAGGCGTATTCCTAAGGGAATCCATAAGGGAACACAGACCTCCTGTTCGAATGCATATTCATTTATTGTGTTCCTTGCCTTGAGGTTTGAAGTAACCTGTTTTCAGCCAGCGAGACGGTGGGCGAAGCTCAGAGTATGGGTGTTGGGGTAGTGACATTAGCCACCCGTGGCTGATGAGAGGTGTCTTGCCTGGCTGTGCTGTGCCATCGTCACTGCACTCGCCATGCTTTGTCATCGTTAGGTGGGTGGCTGCTGTGGCAAGATGCTTCTGTTCAATGAATCGATTGTAAAATGAATGTTAGGCTTCTGCAGGGGGAAGTATCATGCCTCCTTCTGTGACTTCCCAGCCCCAACTTTCTCTTCCTATTCTCCTCTGACATGCTGCAACAGATTTATGAAAATCAAATACTTTAATTGTAAAACTGCCACTTAATTGACAACACATAGGATTTATTCAGTGCTCAGCTCCTAGAAATCACTTTATTTAGCATTCCTCTTTTTTTGTTTCCTTTCTCCATCTTACCAAGCAAATTTAACACATACCAATTGTTTATGAGGTAAATGTCAGCATCATAATGAACTTTAAAGACATCGTTTGAAAACACGCTTTTTCAATATTTCTTTTATCCAGGGCTAGGTTCTTTGGTCAGCTTAGGTGTAGTAGCCCTAACATGAAGACCAGTGAATTCTTCCTGCAGCACAGAGTTCTCCTGTTGCACCTGGCAGTACCCCGCTGCCCCTTCCCAGTTCCAGCAGTATGACAAGGAAGGTTTCTGCTGCACGCAGTCTTCAGTGGCTTGAAGCTTCTGAAGGTTTCACATTTGACCATTCCAGCTCTTATTAAGGACGCTGCTGCTCCAAAATATCAGCCATTAAGCTTCTCACAAGTGCTCTTGTCAAATGTACTGCAGCCTGAAAGTGATTTTAGCATGACTAGAGAAAATGTTCTGTCTCCTCTTTGTGAGGGCACAGTGAACAGGATGCTCTGTGGGCAGTCACTGCAGTGAGGCTGCTGCTGGTATGGGGATGTCTGTAGCAGGCCCTTTAATTGATAAAGGGGATTCATTGCTTTTCTAGAGCAGTTCCTACAGGATCTAGGCTGAGCATGGTACAGAAATGCCCCCTGATGAAGGAATAGTTGGCCTCATTTACTGAACACGGAAGAGGCAGTGTCCCATCATGTAGGTCTGTGTCATACATGTTAGGAGAATGTTTATAGGCACATGGGTGTGCAGAGGATCACTGTACTGTGGGGAGACTTTGCCATCCAGATCAGAAGTAGAATAAGCACATTAAAAACCAAAACCAAACCAAAACAAACAAACAAAACCCCACCCCCCCCCAAATAAAACCAAAACAAAACAAAAACAACAACAAAAGAAACCAACCCAGAAAAAAGCAAAATGCAAAACAAACCAAAAAAATCCGCAGGCTGGAGCGAAGCCTGGCAAGATGGAGTTAGTGCAGAATGTGCTGCTTCTGGAGCTATCCAAGCTACTGCAGAGCATTTCTGAGGGGTATGATTGTTTTAGATGTTGCCTGATATTGATCAGTTTGGAAATTCTCTCTCACCCTTGTCTGATAAACCTGTGGGAAGAGGGAGTCTCTCCCTAGCATGAGCACTACAGTGGGCAGCTCTGCACACTGTTCAGCTGCCAAGCACTGTGTGAGACCAGGTTTTCTCTGCACTCACCTCACTGAGGCTGCCTGCAGATAAACGAGGGCCTGTTTTAGCTGTGATTTCTAAGTATCTGCCTGGGGGTTATTTATCCCATTTATTCAGAAGTGGCTTCTTTTGAAAAAGAGGAGGAGGTGAAGAGATACAGCTTCCTAGGTAGTAGTAAAGTGCATGCTGTGTGTGCATGACAATATAGGTCTCCGAGGTTTAGTGGATCTGGAATTACGCCATTTGTCTCACACTAATTGAAGCATGTGTCTTCAAGTGTGCAGTGCAAAACATAGGATAAATGGCGATCATAAAATAAGGGTACTGCATAACCTATCTTATTATTAGATAGACAGTCACTTGCAGAGCACCTTAAAATGTATGTTTTGTGAAGCTCCTGTTTTCTGTGCATATGTATATAAATATTAAGCTAATAGGATATATTTCTCCTGAGCCGATCTGAGACAACATGTGGTCTTTTACAGCTTTTCAGAATCTTTCCTGTATGTCCCTCATGTTTGTAAATGTACTTTGCAGTGCTTATAAAATTGTGACTCCAGAGTAACAAGCGTTGGACTTAAACCTATTCCCGTATGAGAAAAGGACATCTCAAAGAGTAGGCACTGTATCTTAAACATGATTAAAACTTCATTTCTTCATACACTGGAGTCTCGAGAAGAAGGTTTTTGTTTTGCGAAGTTTCAAGAGACAGCCACTGAAATGAGGCTGGACTGGATCACAATTTGAAACAACCTGAATGTTACTGGAAAGAATAGGCACATCTCCATACCCAACAGAGAAATATATAGAGCAATATATAGGTTAGTTTATTATGGACAACAGTGTAATTTGTTACTACATTATGTTTATTGCCATGGTGTATGTGAAATCTCATTGTAAATGTTTTCAAGAAAGAGAATTAATGCTTTTTTGTTATTTGAAGTTTGGTTTCAGCAGCCAAGGCAAATAGATCTGTCGTGTTGGCTTTGGGATCAGACATTTATATGTCATTTCTGTCAGTTTTAAAGTAAAAAAATATTTTCAGTATGTCATTTATCTTCATTGCTATGTCTACAGTATTGCTCAGCTGTATTGAGCTATGCAAGTGGGTGGGGAAAAAAAATTAGAAACTTAGTCATGTTCTAAAGATACCAAACCATTAAGACAGGAAACACTTCTGCTGTGTGCCTGATCTCTGCAAGCAACTGAAGCATCCACTCGTAGACTTGAGGGGAAAAAAGAAAAAAAAAAGAAAAAAGAAGAAATAGAAAAACCCAGCCCCCAAAGACATTTTCTATCTGTATGCTTCAGTGCAAAGCAAGTGGTGTATGCTTTTTAGGCATGATTCACAAGGCAGATTCATGTGCAAGTGACTCCAGGTACAGCAGTGGGGGTGGATCTGGATCGTGTAAGGCCAGTGCTGAATGTGAGAAAACATCTTCCTCCCACTCTCCAGTAAACAATGCCAAATCAAAAGGTTTACATTGCAGCTTTATTGTTAAGAGAAGAAGAGACCTGGGTTGCATTAAAGGTCCATTTAATCTTATATTCTTAGTAGAATAGTTGCTAGTGTCTGATACTTAAAGAACAGTAAGAATGAGGACAGATAGGGACAGACCTGCAAACACCAGTTTGTATTTCTCACGAGTAGAGGTAGGATTTGAACCATTGTGCTCAGCACAGCCACTGGAGTTACTCTGAGACTTTGCCACTCTTTACATGTTACATCTACAAAAGTTTGTGAAAGTGAGCTTCTGCAATTCAGTTCTGTACTGGGTGAAAAATACTTCCCTTTGTTCTTTGTTTTAAGCTTGCTACTTAATTAATGGGTACACCAACAAATTCTTGGGATGTGAGGAAAAAAATTGTTCATGGTGAGTTCTTTGTTTTATAGCCCTTCACCTTATCCATTCATTATCACTCTTCCATTCTGAAAAATCCTAATTCTCTCTATGTAAAAAGGTTATTCTATACCTTTATGCAGCATTCTTGTTACCTTTCCTATATTTAAAAAAACCACAAACAAACAACAAACCAAGCACAAAAAAACAACCTACATACAAAAACAAACCATAAAAACAACAGGAATTATTTGGAAGCAAAGTTCATCAGAAAGGGCAGCTTGAAGCAGAAGTTAGAACCAACTCCACAGGTGAAAGATGACAAAAGTATAAGCATGAGAAAAGGTGCTGTCAGGTGCTTGCATTGAAATCCTAATGATTGGTCAGAAGCATGACAGGCACTGTAGTGTTTTCTCTTGGCTAACAGTAAATAAGATGCAGAAAGACTGGTGAAGCTCAGGATAGAAGTTATTATCAACCTGCTCTATGAACTTTTCACTTGTTTCACACTCATGCATTTATATTTATTTCAAATGGGTTGATGGCAGCAGCTGATAAATGAGCTGCTGCCAGTTGCAGTCCATTGTGTTTGTCATCAGTGCAAGTTCACTGTAGTCAGTGATGAAATTTCACCTGCTGTGTGAGAGAAAATAAAATGCACAGTTGTGTTTGTAATTAGGGTTGAAAATCAATAGTAAAAGATGTTTTAAAAATGAGGAAGATGGTAAAAGAGAAAATGAGGAGAAACTGTGAAAAGAGAATTAACTGGGGACAGATAAAAACAGTGAATGCAGAGATATATTGGAGGAAATGGAACATTAATCCAAGGTGGAACACCTACAAACACTTTTTGCAAGAGACTTCATTTTGAGTATAAGAAAGAATGTCTTTTCTAGTAGAAATCTCTTTTCCTGTGGTGGTATGTGCATGTGTATGAACAAAAAATGGAGCTGCTAATGGTGCCTTGAAGATCCTCACATTTTTTCTGCTTCATTCCCTTGGTGGCCACCATCCTGGAAAATGAAGGACTTGGATGAAACTCACTTTAGAATTCAGGAGGGGATGTACCTGAATTAGTGAGAGAGCAGCATGTCACAGTACAGTTCACAATAAAGAATGCTGCACCTAATTTTTCTTTTTTTTTCATTTGTCTTAAAACTATTCTCTAATAGCCTTTGAGACGAAGTATCTGGGGGTTTGGATATGACCAGATGGCTGAGCACTGAGTAGTCTTCTTCAAAGTCACTCATAAAAAGCACCTGTATTAAAAGGGTGGAAAATTGAAAATTCTTGTTGGCTCCACAGGGGAGGACTTGTGTTTGGTTTTGATGGAGTGGAATATCTTCGACTATTGCTGATTATGAAAGGGCTTATTACTGGCTGGGGAGTAGAAAAGGCAAAGCATTTCATTCTCTGCTTTTCTTAGCTTTCACCTCAAGAGCATCAGCTTAGGAAATAGTGTGTCAGAATGTCAAAGAAATGCTTGAGCAGTTTGTTCTTTTTGTTTTATCTTTCTCTAAATATCAAAGACCCTGGTCATAGAAAAGACAGTCTTTCTCTTTAATAAGACTATTTCCAGTACAAAGCTAGTACAATATGACAGGCAAATACAATAACCTTATTAAAGCATCTTCTGTATAACACACAAATGTGTGAAATGTTTTCTCCTCAATAAATAGCCTTCAGTAAGGAATGTGTATTGTGCTGAGGTACTAGACTGCATTCTCATATCACTTTGAAGCTACATCTGCTGTATTTTAAACAGTAACCAACAAAGTATGACGAGATGGCAGAACAGTTTAATATCATGGCCTTTATCTGCCCAGAGAGCACGAAAGAAAAATAAAGCAAATGGCTAGTGTAGAAGGGGAGAGCATGTTATTCTATCAGTGCAGACTATTCTGCTCCCGTTTGGCACATCAGTGGTATAATACAGAGATAAAAATGAATCCTTGTGAATTCCAGCAAATTGAATATTTCCTAGAAGCTTTTGTTGGAAATTGTTTCTGATGTTGTTAGCTAAGGAAGATTTACTTTATGCTTAAGTTATCAGATGTCAGTTTCTCAATGCAGAAATCCACATTAAAGTAACATCTCATGGGTATTGATGAACTTTTTTTGAAGGGACAATAAATCTAACAAACAGCTGACTTTGTAGGGCTTCGGTATAGGTCATATTAAGCAAAGGTAATCAAGTAAGAGATTTTATGTGTTTTTTGTAGAAATGTACAAAGACAAGATAAGGTCTGACATTGCATACACTTGTAAGGGAACAAAATGAGAACAAAAAAAGGAGGCAGACAGCTGGTTAGAGCCCAGTTCAGCAAACATTACCCACAAAGAGCAATGTTTGCTTTTGCATCCGGGCATACAGGCTTCTTAAGTCAGGGAAGTCTATGGAAATACTCTTAGAAATAAATAACATCCAGTGGGACTCTGTGTCCTGCAGTAATACACAGAGTGTGTAAGATGTGGTTAGAGAAGTATTGTAGCTTTCTCATACTGTTTATGGAAAGTTTGTGGGCTTCTCTGGTTTGCATATCTCAAAAACTCCAGCAGTTATGGAACAGAAACAACTTAAAATCCAAAGCCTCTGCTGACTTCAGTGGGGCTGTGGGTTCTGGAGCCCTTGGAGTCCCTTGTGCGCCTGTGCACACCCCTTGCTCCAGACAAGGTGAATGGAATTCTCGAGCTGAGCATGTGGCATCACAGCACTACTTAAATATAGGTCTGAGCTGATTCTCAAGTCCCAGCTTGTCCACCATTGGTGTTGTTTATGCACAATCCTGTGCTGAAGTGTGGATTTAGGCAAAGCTCCAGAGCACACCCAAGGGCAGCAGCCCAACCATGCTCAGTTCCCCGAGGAGAACAAAGCTCCATGGGTCTGCCAGAATGGGTTGGATCCAGAGAAGGCAATGTGTACTACCTACACCCTGTCCAGCAGCACTGACATCCTGCTGTCAGTTATCCTGAAGGACAGGGAAGATGGGCCACAGCTGGGCTGTTAGCCAGGGAAGTGGGTGGACGATGTGCACAGTTCCAGTCCCACCATGCTAAAGTTTATCTTTTCCCTTTTGGTGGACATGTGTGGCAGACAACAACTGTGCACCTGCAGGACTGAAGTGCCAATGCTCTCACTGCACTGCAGAGGGTCCCCAAGCTGGTTCTCCACTCATCACATGCGCTCTTTTTTTGAAAGTAACAGTGGCAATCAGTGAGAAATCCATTTGCTCTACAAAAGTCCCACATGGTATAAATTGGTAGTGATTTAATATTTCAGATGGTAATGGTGTGCCTTTACCCTGAATGGTAGAGTAAATGACTTCCTTATAGAAGTAGGTAACCTTTAACATTTACATTTTTTTTAAATGTCAGGATGTAAAACTAATGGGAAGGTGGAAAGAGGGGAAAGAAGTATTAGCACTGCATTGTTTACATAGTGTACAGAATACAGCCCTGTAAAACCTTGATAGAAGTCTAAACTCTTTCATTTATGGGAAAATATGTAAATAACTAGCCACATCTACAAAATCAGTTGCTCAGCCACCTCACGTTGAAAGTTGGCTTAAAATTCATGAGGATTTTAAAATAATATACTTCAATTTTCTATTATTCTAGCTTTTGATGATTCTGAGATGGTTTTGTCTTACTTTCAGGATTTTTTTTTTTCACTAGAAGCTCTTGTATGTGATCAGAATTTTAAAGGAAAAATAATTAAAATCACCTACTACAACACTATAGGATTAGGGTTACAGATTTTGAGCATTACCAATACTACTTAGATAATGAAGTTTTGATTTGATTACAAAGACCTGTGATCTGGAAATTAAAATTTATGGGGCAAGAATTTGTTGCAGCTCATATTTTTATTCTTTTAATTTATTATTAATAGGAATTAATTTATTCTGTTAAAGGTTTTAATGTTGATGTTTTGTTCTAGTATTTTCCCCCATGTTCGCCCCTATGTTGGTTTATCCCTAAAATTGTATCCTCCCCTAAGTTACCCTTTATGGTGTTGCCATGCCCCTTGTTCCAGTTCTTTCCCTGTCAATCATTGTTACCCTGCCCCTTGTTCTGGCTCCTTCCATGTCACTCCTGCCTGGAGCCAATCCTTGGAATGTTCCTCCCCCTGGCCGTTCCTGGCTGGTTCCCTTTCCTCGACGCCCTATTGGGGAATGGGACCTGTTCTCCCACCTCACCTGCTGCAATTGGCCTCTGGCCAGTGACCTGACCCTCCCCACTCCTCCCCTGATGCTTCCCCATTGGTTTATGATTTGTACCCACCCCTGGAATTGTGACACTTTTTAAACCCGTGCATGGCAGTGCTTGGGGCTTTTTCTGGTACTGGCCCTTTCAGACAGTGAGTCTTTCCTGCTGTAACCCCAGAACAGGGAGCCTTCTTCTCCTGACCCCTGTCGTGGTTGGCAGACAGTGCACCACAGAGCACCACTGGCTCTTCAGGTCCAGCTGTTGGCAAAACCTGCACCTCAGCTGTTCCCCACTCCTGGCGTGGGGCCGGACTCTCCGAGAGCTAGCCCAGGCTCCGGTGGGCCACGTCAAGAATTAAAGTAAAAATATTAATAAAAATACTCAGCAAATTGAAAGATGAGTGTAGTCTTCAGCAAGCCTAAAAAACATAGTCCCAGCTCCTCAGTGATCTAAACTGCCTCAGACCAGTGAAACTTTCATTAGCTGAAGAGTTGTGGCCCAGGGACCAGCAACCTGTCTTGATCCAGTGAAAGAATCTGAACTGTATTTCTGCTTTGCAGAAGGAAAATTGCAATCTGTTACTAGGACTAGCTTTTAAGGACTTTGTCTCTCTGGAGCACAGAGCTCACACCTGGAGTAACTGTGTTCCACATGAAGTGACACTGGTGTCACTGCAGGGGCTGTGGTCGGGCCCTCTGTCCATGTGGCCATCCCTACCCCAAGCTGCTGAAAGGAGCTGTTTCTGACCAAGCTCCTGTGTATTAAAGCAGGACTATAACCCAGACTCAGGTTTCAAAGAGGAATCATTTTAAGGAAAGTGTCCCCTGAGGTAATCTGGGAGAGACAATTAAGTAACTGATTCAAATTTGTAGGAGTAGATACCGTTTATGACTTCTTTTTTCACAAATTTTATTTTAAATCCAAATAAATACTGTGCTGAAATATATTTTCAGAGTTTTCTATAAGCCATAAAACACGTATCAATAAGTTTTAATGCCTAGATTATAAAATGTTTTTTTGCAGGTGTACAAAAATCTCTAACAAGTTACAGAACTGAGTATGTAGACTGTAGGGTTTTTCTCTGAGCTGATTCAAGGGATTAATATATAGAATTTATACAAAAATATGTAAAAATCTATATAAAATATATAAATTAATGTATAAAACTGGGGAAAGGAGGGAGTTTTCATACAACCAGACCCTCAGTTGGTGTAAAATAAGATAAACCTGTACATTTCTTAGGGAATTGTGTGAACTAAGGATCTAATTCACACTTTAAATATTTAATTGGACAATAAAAGAGTATCTTGTAAAATATTCTCAGTAATTGCTCTTTTCGGCTTAAACATCTCTACAAAAATAGGAGGGAATTCCAAAACCTGCTGCCACACCCCCCCAAGTGTGGTGTTTCTAGTAAACATTTCCAGGCAGTTCTGCTCCTAAATTCAATTACACTGATGGCTTCAGCATAGATCTTGCCGGACAATCATCTACATCATAAAAAGTGCAGGTCATTTGCCACAACTGAACAAAACTGTCATTTTCTACCTAAAAGAAGCTGAGGCTAAGTTAAGGCAGAAAATAAATCCTCTGTGACTCATAAAGAGAGCGCTTTTTTAGGTCAGGTCAAGAACAAAGACACTGGCAGTGCAATGCTGAGAGGCTTAGAGGGGTGTATTCCTAAGGTTGACTCCCCACACCAAGTGGAATTTTTTTCTTGATGGGGTGGATGGTTTTTGAATGGATTTGTAAATGCCCTTAAAATAATCAGTTTATTCAATTAGCAAATTGTCCTATTGTCCTTTAAATATGGAAAGATTTTTTTTAATTTTTTTTTTTTTTTACCGAATACGCTCTTTAGTGTCTGTAGCTGGAGGAGAATAGACAGAGATGGCTCTGAGAACAGGGACAGTAAATGCTCTGGGGAGGGTGAGACTGAGAAGGGACTATCAATGCTGCCCTCCCCTCTGCCAGGCACAGGCACACACACTCTCATATCACTCCACAGCCACAGTTTCTTCAGTGTGGAGTAGAGGAGTCGAGGTGTTTGCTAATATTACTGAAATTAAATTATAATTTTGCCTCAAAGTTCAAATTCTCTTGTGAGTTTTGCTGCTTCTGAGATTTTTTGTTTGCAGAAAAGGCCCAGAATTAAACAGCTGCTTTCCTAAATTCCCATGCTACATTTTCTATGTTTTTTCTTTGTGCTTGGGTTTTCCTTTCAAATCCCATGGTGCTCTGTTACAGCAACCATCTTGTGGTGAATTCACAGTAGATCTGCATGTTGAAGGCTAATAGTAACCTAACTCAGATGGGAGATGAGAAAATCTTTCACAGAAAGAGAGTCAGGAAGGAGTGCAACAAAGCATGATGTGCTTGCTTGATTTAGTCCAAGAAATCTTTTGGCCTTGGGTTTTGGATTCAGTTCACCTTGAAATGATAATTATTCCTTAGAAAATAATTTCAGAGAGCAGTTTCAGATTACCTGTTACGTTAAAACTGATTTTGTTTAATTTCTTTTTCCAAAAGTATTGTTGTGGACTAAGAGTTGTATATATGGAAACATCATTCATCCTTCCACTTTTGAACAAAGTGTAGAGCTTGGCTGGTTTCAGAATTGACAATATGCTGCCTTTCCTGCCACAAATGTTCCTTCCACATAAACTCTACTTCCCCATGAATACAGGAAACTCTCCTGAAGGCTTTCATGAACACCACCCCCCACACACACACACCCAGTAACTGAGTCACTAGGAATAATAGCGTTTCTGCCCTTCACCTTCTGAGCTCCAGAAAACTGTGGCAAAGTCCATGGGTTGTAAATGACCAGTGGGAACCTGACTCCATGACAAGCTCTGTGGGAGACAAATGAAGGTAATGAGACTGTTCTGGCAAGCAAATAGCCTGGTACTCCTAGGAGTGAAGAGATCTCCAGGAAGTTCTTTTTTTACTATATTCGTTCATTAATCCTTCCTTTGCCACTGAAGGATCATGAAGTGCATGGACAAAATAAACCTCAGGGGTCTGAGAATTCTGCCCTGTGTCCCCAGCAGTGGTGCTGCACTACATGTCTGTGATGATGGCCCTATGGCTCAGTGAATGTCTGCCTTTGAGTCTGTCTTGGTCAAAAAATGGTATTGTACAAGTTGTATGTGAGTTACCTGGAAGAATTTGCTCTTAGATCTATTGCTATTACAGCTCTTGTAACACATGTAATTCAGGGAGATTGCAGCTACTCAGAAGTTCATGACAGGATAGGATGCAGGTGGAAACCTCCCTGGATCCCCACTGAACAAAACTGTTCTGGCATTTGTGGCACGGGAAGGGCTCTCAAGGCAGCCTGACTTGCTGCCTGTGCAGGTTCCTGCAGGGTCAAGTGATCTGGCATGTATATCGTTTCCTCTAAACTTTGCTTTGAGGAAGTGAACTTAAGCCTTTTTGAGGGTCTAATACAAACTTCCGTAAAGTTTTCCACGTGCTCAGACAGCAAAATAAATGCAAAAACACACCGTGAAGAAAGGCAGTCCTCCAAAATTTTCAGTCTGTGCTAGACTAAGATGTACTGTAAATCTAACAGTAAGTCCTTTTTAAGTGGCTTTTCTAGTCTTTTGTAGTTGAAAAATTTAAGACACAAGCAGCCAAACTTGTGAATCTTCATGAATCCTTGTGACTTTTTGAAGCTTTGCCCATCTTTAATAAGCGCATCCATGAAAAAATGTTCCAGACATACACACCATATGCACGTGCATGTGCTTCTGTAACTGTTAATAAACTCAGCAATGTTATCATCTCTGTATGGCTATAATCCCCACTTTATGGAATTGCCTTCCTAGTATTTGAGGTTTAAGAAATCAGATCCCCATTTCCATTGCATAAACATTTTAAAAGCATCACCTACTTGCAAAATATTCCCCAGATACATGTTTTTCTTTGAAGATATTCTAACAAACGATGTGTTATTAGAGTGAAGGGCCAAATTATCTACTCATCTAATTGGTTCAGCTCCACTGTGCCACAGAATTTGACATTATAATTTCTCAGGGTCTAACATAATTCATACAAAATATCAATTTATTATACTTATCATGTTAGTATAGAGAACCCTTAATAACAGGAAATTTAATGCAGCATTAGCTTTCCAGCATTTTTAGAGTAGAGAAAATATCTTTTTTCTTAGCATTAATTTAAGCAGCCTTTATTTAAATGGTTTTGCCCCTCTGCCTTTGTAAATTAACTAATATAATTGTATTGCAAATATTTATCTTCCCTAAATTAATGTGGAATCAAAATTAATTAGTTTGAAAAATATGATTTGCCATTCAATATCACATTTAAACATATAACAAATTAACAGGATAATTTTTGTGCTCTGCTCCCCGCATGTGAGATCTGGCCAGTGAAAACCTCAGGATATGGTTTCCTTGCTTTCAGTTGTCATTAAGCATGGGCC